>PVIH01020255.1:0-33028 GCA_004025045.1 Sigmodon hispidus | reverse complement strand
TATTTCAGCTTTTAGTTCCTGGCATGTTTCTTTCATAGATTTGTTCATCTCTTCCAATTTTTTGTTTGTATTTTCTTCTATTTCTTTAAGGCTTTTTTTCATATCTTCTTTGAGAGCTTTGATGAACATCAAAAAGGAATTTTTGGTGTTGCTTCCTTCTGTTTCCTCTTCATTGCTCAGTTTAGGCCTTGTATTTGTATGATCACCACTCTCTTCTGGAGTTACCATGTTGTCCTTTGTAGTATTATGTAATTTTTTGCACTGGCGTTTGCCCTTGGCTTCAGTGGTTCATGATTAGATGGGTCCTGGTCAGTTGTGGCACTCGGGTTTGTATGCCTCCTGTCACCTTTCTGGTCAGGGTCTGATTTTGTCTTTCAGAGACCCCTGCAGTTGTTGGTTCGCTCAGTTCGAGGTCCTGGCGGGGTTTCCCTCAGCAGGAGATGTGGTTGTGGTCAGGGACAGAGTTTACCTGCCCCTGCTCCCGAGAGCGCTGGGATTCTGCAGCCAGCACTGGGTCCCGGGGGCTGAACCGGAAGCAATGGGAGCTCAACTCTCCCTCCCAGGCTGGGATATAGGCGCTGAGGCCTCTTGCCCCCTCCTGACCTCTGGGCGGGGTCTGAATCTGCCTTCAGAAACCCCTGTAGTTAGTTTGCTCAGTTCGAGGTCGTGGCAGGGTTTCCCTCAGCAGGAGATGTGGATGTGGTCAGGGACAGAGTTTACCTGCCCCTGCTCCAGAGAACGCTGGGATTCTGCAGCCAGCACTGGGCCCTGGGAGCTGAACTGCCATAATGTGATTCTTAAAACAACACCAATGTTCAGAAAATCATAATTCTGAAAAGCTCCAATGGTATAAGTCTGGTATCTTCAGGGATATGTTTCTACTCAAAAGTCCTAGGGAAGAATCCCAGTGTCTACAGGTCTCATGCACTCTTTGACTGCTTCCTTCATTGTCATGGTTTTAATAGGTTGTCATCTTCACAATGCTTTGTACTGACCATAACTTTACAATTTCTTCCTTTGCTATATGAAGTCTTGTGCTTCTACAGGCCCAGCGTAATTCAGGGTATTCTCCTATCCAAAGTCAACTTTATGCTATCTAAATTTTGTCATAAACCCAAGTTTTTCTTTACTTGACACTCAAGAGGCCTCACAAACTAGAACATGCATGTCCTCAGAGGATAGTGTAATACCACTCCTGTTCCCTGTGTTGAATATTTCTTTATCAAAACTTTTTAGACATACACACACACTTCTATGTGTATACACAAACATCAATATGCACATGAAAAAAATTAAAACATACACACAGAGACATACCTAAAGATATAGACACATACACACACACCAAATAAATGCAAATTTTTTAAAATTAATAGAATATTTCAATACTACATTTGATAAAATAATATAACTAATCAGGTATGTGAATTAAGAACCTTACTAAAAAAAGGATGTCAAATTTTCAATCACTAATATCCTAGAAAAGGTGAAAGAACATAAATGTTTAGTTTTATGCATAATGGAGGGGTAGATCTTGAAGAAGTTTGCATGGGGGATGAATATGATTACAACACATTGTATAAAAATCCTCAAAAGATTTGTAAAACATTAACAAAATATGTAACAAACTGAGCTAAAAACGAGCAAAAAAACTTTTTGAGAGAAAAAACATAGAACAAATTTGAGTTATGGAAAAAATGTAAATGGACAATTCCAAGAAGATCAAAGTACATAAAAGAGATTCAATCCATAAAATAATGAACAGAAAATATGATGTGATTGTGACAGATTTGAGATCAGAATAACAAAAGAAGCAAATAACACACAAGCAAGTCCAATACAGCCATGACAGGCTTATGAGGAAGGATCTATATCTGCCAGAGACCAAGATGATTAATTCAATGAGGTGTATGAAAAATATATACTCTGAGTATTAATGTCAAAAATGCCGTCTTTCAGAAATAAAATTTATAAAGATTGTCTCAGAAAACAGTAGCATAGAAAGTTTAGTGCCACAAGCTCAGGAAATGCTGTGTAGTTCTTAAAGTTGAAAGAAAAGAGTGGTAATACATTACATGAAAGCATGTTCATGTAGAAAAAGCAAAAGTAGCTCACTAAAAGCAATTCAAAATGAGATGTTGCAATAGTGTAAATGTGGTACCCAAATTCTTTTTGTATCATGTAGGTATAAAGACAAAAAGAGTAACTTCAATGATTTGGCAAACAACACAACATACTTATGTAAAAAATTATAAATTATAGCATAACCAAAATATATGGTTGTTGTTAGGTGAAAGTATAGCAAAAGAAAATATATTTTTATTTAAAATTTGTTTATTCACTGGGTGTTGTTTTTCATGCATTAAATCACAGTACTGCCTAGGCAGAGCCAGTCACATGTCTGAGTTCAAGGCCAGTAGGGTTCACATAGTGAGTTCTAGGGCAGCCAGGGCTAAACAAAGAAAACCCATTGTGAAAAACAAAAGAAACATTTTCTGTTCAGTCACAGTTGAGCTTTGACATAGCCAAAGGACAGTGCCTGGGAGTATCTGGGAAAAACTGAGGTGCAGGTTACCAGGGTTTTAACTTTGCAGTTTAGAACACTCACCCACAAGTCACTCACAAAAGCCACAAGCCAAAATCCTGTAAGTCTGGTCTCCAGTTATAATATATTCTATCTATTGTGGTGGATAGTTCACTCAAGGATTTATGAATGGGCTCATCTATTTGTGCTGATGCTCCTGGAACTAGAAAAAGTCTGGAAAAAACTTACGGTGGATAAACTATCTCCATTCAATAGTCTAGACTTCTGATTCTCCTTGTCCTTGTTGGGGCTCAGTATATTAGAATTTGAACCCTCTTACTTAAGATAAACTCATGCACCAATATCCAACCTGGAAGCCAGGTTTTATACTGTGGAGTTATTCAGCCTCTAAAGATATTTCCACGTGGGTAATCAACACCTTTTATTCCCAGCAGGACCCACCAGTACACACCACGGTCAAACTTGTAGACAGCACAGAGCTACTTCAACTGAAAAGAGGCAGAACCAAAAAAATTTACCGGAAGTCATAAGATGTTCTAAGAATCTACCTAACCATAGCATGCAAAGCTGACCAGCATATCACACTTGCCCTTACCTCCACTTTTATTGATTTCTTTTGTGACAGGGTTTCTCTGTAGCCATGACTATCCTGGAACACACTTTATAAACTAGCCTGGCTTTGAATTAAATAATCTCCCTGCCTCTGCCTCCTAAGTGCTTGGTTTAAAGGTGTTTTTCTCCACCAGGCTTCAGGTGCACTCAACCCATTTATTATGGCCTTGGAGGAACACAGCCTCTTGGAAATTGTTCAGGCATCAGCTCTTCAACCACAGTATTTACCATGACTGAAAGTGAGTTGTATTCTCTGCCAAATACCTTTTGTTACTAATGATCAAATTTTATTATTGTACTAAAGGTTTGCCTGTTGCAGTCTTTTAATCTGAGCTTGAATGCATCCTCATGTTTATATGCAATATGTCCGATGACGATTATTAATCTTGTAACAGCATAGTGTCCCAATCAAAATGATTATGTTGATGATAATCCTGCATTATTTTTTAGTTATTTAATTTCCCTGTTGATTGATTTGAGTGCTAAAATTCTACTTTTTTTGTAAAATCAAAGAAATAAGCAAGCTTATTTAGCTTTAATTAAAATAATTTTTATGACCTAACATTTACATTCTTCTTTTTATTTAAAAAGTTTTTTTTCCATATCTACCACTGCTTCTCCTACCATCCCTCCTTCCAGTTCTTCCCAGTTCTCCCTCAGCCTTCATCCACCCATAGTCCATCCATTCCCCAAAGAGGGCAAGGAGTTATAAGATGGGTCAGTTTAGTTTGGAATATTCAATATTCTGAGTCCCTCATCACATTATTAATGCTGGTTAGGTGTTCCTCTGTAGGGAATGGGCACCAAAGTGTCAGTTCATACACTTGAAACATACTCTGATCCTACTGAGAGGCTCGACAAACTTCCCATGCTGTTTGACCTTTGGAGGGTTTAGTTTCATTCCCTGAAGGTTCCTCAGCAATTGTTTCTGATTCAATGAGCTCCCCTTGGGTCAGCCTTCTCTGTGGGTCTCCTCTCATGATCCTGATCCCTATACTCATATAATCTCTCCTCTCATCAGCTGGAATGGGAGCTCAACCAGGTGCTAACCTATAAATACCTTCTGCTTCTTCTATCTATTGTGAGATGAGGGCTCTATAATGTCAATTAGGGTGAACATTCATTTGATTATAGGGGGAATCCTGTTAAGATATACTCCCTACTATTCCTTGGAGTCCTAGCAAGGGATATCTCATGGGTTCTTGGTGGTTTCCTTAGTACCAGGTTTCTTTCTAATTCCACAGTGGCTCCCTTTATCAAGATACCCATTTTTTTGTTCTACCTTTCTATTGCTCCTCTCACTCAACTATCTTCTCCTCTCATGAATTGGTTCATCTCCTCTTGCTTACTCTCCCTTATAATCGCAATTTCTCAGGAGATCTTATCCATTTCCCTTTCCCTGGAAAGCCCTTGATGTTTCTCTGAAGTTTCTGCTGTTAACTAGCTGTTCACAAAGTATTTTTTGCAGCTTACATATCTTTCCTTTATGTCTATAATCCAACTATGAGTGAGTACATGGGCTCCAAGGTGCCAGTCCAAGGTGCCAGTCCAAGGTGCTTCAGAACCCAAGCTGTTCAGTGGTTGAGGTTTGCAGCTTGGATATGCTTTGCTTTTTGTTTAAGGTTCACTAATGAGTGAATACATCCCCTGCTTATCTTTCTGGGTTGTTAAACCTTGCTTAAGAGGACATTCTCAAAATCTATCCATTTGCCTGCAAATTTTAGGATATCATTTTTTCTTACTGCCGAGTAGTACTCCATTGTGTAGATGTACCACAGTTTGTTAATCCATTCTTCAGTTGAGGGGCATCTATGTTGTTTCCAGGTTCTTCTTATTATAAATAATGCTGCTATGAAGATAGCTGAGCTAATACCTTTGGAGTGAGAATGTGCATCTTTAGGGTATATGTCCAGTAGTGGTATTGCCGGATCCTTGGGGAGATGGATTCCCAGTTTTCTGAGAAACCACCATACTACATTCCAGAGTGGCTGAACAAGCATACACTCCCATCAAAAATTGAGGAGTGTTCCCCTTGCTCAGCAACCTCTCCAACATAGGATGTCATCTGTGTCTTTAACCTTAGCCATTCTGACAGGTGTAAGGTGGTATCTCAAAGTTGTTTTGATTTGCATTTCTCTGATGGCTAAAGATGTTGAGAACTTTTTTCATGTGCCTTTCAGCCATTAATAAATTTTCTGCTGAGAATACTCTTTTTAAACCTGAACCCCATTTTTTGATTGAGTTATTCAAAGTTTTGGGATCTAGTTTCTTGAGTTCTCTATATATTTTAGAGATCAGTCCTCTGTCACTTGTAGGGCTGGTGAAAATTCCTGTTCTATAGGCTGCTCTTTTATCTTATTGACTGTGTTCTTGGCTTTACAGAAGTTTCTGAGTTTCAGGAGTTCCCACTTATTATTGTTGTTCTTAGTGCCTGTGCTACTGGTGTTATATCTAGGAAGTAGTCACATGTACCAATGTGTTGGAGGGTATTTCCCACTTTCTTTTCAATCAAGATCATTGTGGCTGGATTTATGTTGAGGTCTTTGATCCATATGGATTTGAGTTTTGTGCAGGGGGACAGGTTTGGATTTATTTGCATTTTTCTACACACTACCATACAGCTATGCCAACACCATTTATTAAACATACTATTTTGGACCAGGGGCTGTCTGTGGAGCTTGTCCATACACACTCTGTAGCAGACAGAGATAAACTCGGTCTGCCAGGGTCCCCCCAGCTGCTGCTGAGGGAATTTGCATGGCCACCTTCCTCCAACTGATCAATCAAAGAAGGACTGAAGACTTGAAATCCAGTCCCCTGCCCAGAGACGATGAGAGATTGAGCAGACCTTTTATTCAGAGGTGACAAGAGACACACAAACCTATGTGCCACAACTGTCTAGGAGACATCTAATCGTGAACCACTGAAGCCATGGGCAGATGCCATAGCAAAGATATATATTATAATGTAAAGAACAACAAGACAACTCCAGAAGAAAGTGGTGGTCCTACAACTACAAGCCCTGAACTGAGCAATGAAGAGGAATCAGAAGGAAGCAACACCAAAAATTCCTTTATGATAATCACTGAAGCTCTCAAAGAAGATACGAAAAAAATGCCTTAAAGAAATAGAAGATAAAACAAAGACAAAAACGGAAGAGATGAACAAATCTATGAAAAAAACATGCCAGGAACTAAAAACTGAAATAGAAGCAATAAAAAAGGCACAAAATGAGGCAAAGATGGAAATAGAAAATCTGAAGAAAAAAGCTGGAACCACAGATAAAAGCATAACCTGCAGAGTTCAAGAGATGGAAGATAGAATCTCTGAAGTGGAAGACTCAGTAGCTCAAATAGATATATCGGTCAAAGAAAATAGTAAAACCAAAAAAGCCATAAATCAAAATGTTCAGGAAATCTGGGACACCATAAAAAGACCTAATTTGAGAATAATAGGAATAGAAGAAGAAGAAGAATACCAGCTCAAAGGCACAGATGTTTTCAATAAAATCATAGAAGAAACTTTCCCTAACCTGAAGAAGGAAATGCCTATAAAGACACAAGAAACATACAGAACACCAAATAGTTATGACCCCTAAAAATGTCAGCATGCCACATTATAATCAAGCTACAAAACATACAGAACAAAGAAAAAATTTTAAGAGCTGCTAAAGAAAAGGGCCAACTTACATATAAAGGCAGACCCATCAGAATAACACCTGATATTCAATGGAAATGATGAAAGCTAGAAGGGCTTGGTCAGAAGTTATACAGATGCTAAAACAGCATGGCTGCCAAACTAGAATACTATACCCTGCACAATTATCAATCACCATAGACGGAGTAAACAAGATATTTGAGGACAAAGTCAGACTGAAACAATATCTATCTACCAATCCAGAACTACAGAGAGTATTAGAGGGAAAACTCCAACTTAAGGGCCCCAGATGCACCCATGAAACCACAAGCAATCAATAATTCCACAAAAGAATACTTCAGAGAAAGGAAATACAAACAAGTTACCACCAAAAATGGCAGGAAATATCAAACAGTGGTCACTAATATCCTTTAATATCAATGGACTCAACTCTCCTATAAAACGTCACACACTAACAAGATGGATACAACAACAGAAGCCATCCTTCTGTTGCCTACAAGAAACACACCTAAACCACAAAGACAGACACAGGCTTAGAATAAAGGTTTGGGAAAAGATTTTCCAGTCAAAGGTCCTAAGAAACAAGCAGGGGTGGCAATCCTAATTTCTATCAAAATAGACTTTAAGCTAAAAACAATTAAAAGGGACCAAGATGGTCATTACTTATTCATCACAGGAAAAATTGGTCAAGAGGAAATTTCAATCCTGAATATTTATGCCCCTAATACACGGGCACCTACCTATATAAAAGATCCACTGCTAAAGTTCAAATCCCACATCAATTGTTAGACCCTAATAGTGGGAGACTTGAATACCCCACTTTCATCCCTGGATAGGTCAAGCAGACAGAGTCTCAACAGAGAAATGAGTCTAAAAGAAGTTATGATACAAATGGATTTAATAGATATCTATGGAAACTTCACCCAAATGCAAAGGAATATATATATTTCTCAGCTTCTCATGGAGCTTTCTCCAAAATAGACCACATAATTTGTCATAAAGCAAATATAAACAGATACAAAAAAATGGAAACAAGCCCTTGAGATGTATCGGACCACCAGGGCCTAAAGTTAGAATTCAACAACATCAAAAATCAAAGAAAGCCTACCAACTCATGGAAACTAAACACCACTCAGCTGAACCATCTCTGGGTTAAGGAAGAAATTAAGAAAGAAATCAAATTCTTCCTAGAATTTAATGAAAATGAATCCACAACATGTCCAATCTTGTGGGACACAATGAAAACATTCTTAAGAGGAAAATTCATAGCACTAGATGCCTACATGAAAAAACTAGGGAAACCTTACACTAGAGACCTAACAGCTCAGCTAAAATCCTAAGAACAATTAGAAGCCAACTCACCTAGAAGGAGTAGATGGCAGGAAATAATCAAATTAAGAGCTGAAATCAATACAATTGAAACAAAAAGAACAATACAAAGAATCAATGAATCTAAGACTTGGTTCTTTGAGAAAGTCAACAAGATAGGTAAGCCCTTAGCCAAACTAATCAAAAAACACAGAGAGTGTTCTAATCAAGAAAATCAGAAATGAAAAGGGGGACATAACAACAGACCTCCAGGAAATCCAGAGAATTATCAGATCATACTTTGGAAATCTGTATTCCACAGAAATGGAAAACCTTGATGAAATGAACAGCTTTCTGGACAGGTATGATCTAACAAAATTAAATGAAGATCTGATTAGTTACCTAAACAGACCTATAACCCTTAAGGAAATTGAAGCTGTCAGTAAAAACCTCCCTAAAACCAAATCCCTGGTCCAGAAAGTTTCAGCTTTGAATTCTACTAAACATTCAAAGAAGAATTACTACCGTTACTCCTCAAACTATTTCACACAGTAGAAACTGAAGGAATATTGCCAAATTCCTTTTATGAGGCCACAATTACCCTAATACCCAAGCCACTCAAAGATACAACAAAGAAGGAGAATTATAGACCAATTTCCCTCATGAATATTGATGCTAAAATTCTCATCAAAATTTTAGCAAACCGTATACAACAATGTATAAAAAATATCATCCACCATGACCAAGTAGGCTTGATCCTCGAAATGCAGGGCTGGTTTAACATATGAAAAACCGTAAAAGTTATCCATCATATAAAAAAATTCAAGGAACAAAACCACATGGTCATATCCTTAACATTGAAAAAGCCTTTGACAAAATCCAACACTCCTTTATGATTAAATCCCTGTAGAAATCAGGAATACAGGGAGAATATCTAAATATAATAAAGGTGATTTACAAGAAGCTGACAGCCAGTATCAAACTTAATGGAGAAAAACTCAAAACAATCCCACTAAAATCAGGAACTAGACAAGGATGTCCTCTCTCTCCTTATCTGTTCAATAGAGTTCTCAAAGTTTTAGCTAAAGCAATAAGAGAATGAAAGGAGATTAAGGAGATACAAATTGGAAAAGAAGAAGTGAAGCTATCTCTATTTGCAGATGATATGATTGTATACATAAGTGACCCACAAAATTCTTCTAAGAAACTGCTACGGCTAATAAACACCATCAGCAATGTAGCAGGATACAAGATTAACTCAAAGAAATCAGTAGCCCTTCTATATAATAAAGATAGAAGAGCTGAAAAAGAAATAAGGGAAATATTACCCCTCATTATAGCAGCAAATAGTATTAAATACCTTAGAGTAACTATAACCAAAGAAGTAACAGGCCTATTTGATAAAAATTTTAAATCACTGAAGAAAGAAATTGAAGAGGATACCAGAAAATGGAAAGCTCTCCCGTGTTCCTGGATTGGTAGGATCAACATAGCAAAAATGGCAATTCTACCAAAAGCAATCTACAGATTCAATGCACTGCCCATCAAAATCACAACACAATATTTTTTGGACTTTGAAAGAATAATATTCAATTTCATTTGGAATAACAGGAAAGCCAGGATTGCCAAAACAATTTTACTCAACAAAAGAACCTCAGGAGGTATCATCATCCCTGACTTCAAGCTATACTATAGAGCTACAGTATAAATAAAAACAGCCTGGTACTGGCATAAAAACAGACTTGTGGATCAATGGAACAGAACTGAGGATCCAGACATTAGCCCAAAAACCTATGAACACCTGATCTTTGACAAAGAGGCCCAAAATATTCAATGGAAAAAAATAGTATATTTAACAAATGGTGTTGGCATAGCTGGATGGTAGTGTGTAGAAAAATGCAAATAGATCCAAGCCTGTCACCCTGCACAAAACTCAAATCCAAGTAGATGAAAGACCTCAACATAAACCCAGCCACTTTAAACTTGATAGAATAGAAAGTGGAAAATACACTTCTACGAATTGGCACAGGCGACCACTTCCTAAATATAACACCAGTGGCACAGACACTAAAATCAACAATCAGTAAGTGGGATCTCCTGAAGCTGAGAAGCTTCTGTAAAGCCAAGGACACTGTCAATAGGACAAAAGGACAGCCTACAGAATGGGAAATGATTTTCACCAACACTACAAGTGATAGAGGACTCATCTCTAAGATATATAAAGAACTCAAGAATCTAGAGCCCAAAAACTTCAATAACCCAATCAAGAAATGGGGTTCAGATCTAAAAAGGGAATTCTCAGCAGAAGAATTACAAATGGCTGAAATGCACCTCAAAAAGTGCTCATCATCTTTAGCCATCAGAGAAATGCCAATCAAAACAACTTTGAGATACCATCTGACACCTGTTAGATTGCCTAAGATAAAAGGCACAGATGATAGACTATGTTGGAGAGGATGCGGAGCAAGGGGAAGACTCCTCCATTGTTGGTGGGAGTGTAAGCTTGTTCAGCCACTCTGGAATGCAATATGGCAGTTTCTCAGAAAATCGAGAATCAATCTCCCCAAGGACTCTGCAATACCTCTTCTGGGTGTATACCCTAAAGATGCACAGTCACACTCCAAAGGCAATAGCTCAACTATGTTCATAGCAGCGTTATTTGTAATAGAAAGAACCTGGAAACAACCTAGATGCCCCTCAACTGAAGAATGGATTAATAAACTGTGGTACATCTACACAATGGAGTACTACTCAGCAGTAAGAAAAAATGATATCCTAAAATTTGCAGGCAAATGGATGGATTTGGAGAATATCCTCCTGAGTGAGGTATCACAAACTCAGAAAGACAAGCAGGGGATGTACTCACTCATTAGTGGACTCTAAACAACAAACAAACAAACAAACAAGAAAAAAACAAAGTATTCCCAAGCTGCAAACCACAACCACTGAACAGCTTGGGAACAGAAACACCCTGGATTGACTCTTTTGATCCCACTCCCCCTAGAGGAACACCTGACTCACTCTTGAGGGAGGGGGAAGAAAACTGGATTTGCCAGGAGTGGAGGCTGAACTAAGCAATATTGGGACAGTGGGAACATGGGACTGCCTGCTGCCTGCCCAGGGAGGGGATGGGGAGTTGTGGAGAAGAAAGAATGACCTGATGTGGTGGGAGGGTAAGGGACCTTGAATAAGGAAGGATATACAAGGATAGAAAGTGTGACTTCTTTGTTCATGATAATAATAATAATAATAATAATAATAATAATAATAATAATAATTAAAGACAAAAAAGATGAGTATGTAGGAGAAGAGAATAAAAAATATTTAAAAGAGAGAAATGTCATTGTACTTAAGAACTCAAGGCTAGAACATAGCTAAATGACACAATGCCTCACTTCTGCATTGATGGGTTCTGGTAGAGGTGTGGATGAGGAAAGACTTGTTTTCTTTAAGGGTCTAGCCACAGGGAGTTTAATTATGCTCCAGTGAGTAAATAAGCAGCATGAATGGTTTTGTAAATGGGGAGATCATAAGATTGAGTATGATTGTGAGAAGTCTGATATTTGAGTTTGATGGAATGCATGATGAAAATACACCAAGTAATTTATATATAGATATAAATATAGATATGTGTGTATAAGAAAATAAAAGAAATACTATGATTAATATCAGGGTTTCACTGGCTTTGTAACTTTAAAAGGCTTTGTTTATTTTTTTAAGTTTTATGGAATTATATGATATGTATTTGTTTTAGTTTTATAAGTTATAGTAGAATCCTGTAGTAAGTCCATATTTTCTTGTGTTTGTTTCTGTTATTATTGCTTTTCTTTTTAGAATGGAGTGTTTTATTAGTATTTGAAACAGTTTTACAAAGTATACATTTGTTAAAATAATTCTTTGGATTTAGGTTTAATTTTGCTATGTAAAAAATCACCAGTTTTTTCAGAATGTTAAATTTCTTCAAACAAATTTATAATGTATGTCTTTATGATTTTCTGGAATTTCATTTTTTATTATTATTGTGAATAAAGAGGTCACATCTTCAATAACAAGAAAATATGACTTTATTCATAATTAAATAAATAAAAAGCAAAAACTAAAAAAATCAAAAAACTAAACAAACAAAAAATAGAGTAGACAGAGGAAATATTGTGGGTTTAAAATTATAGAGACACAAAGGGAGAGGAATGCTTGAGATTTTCTTTTTTTATCATGAATAAAGGAGTCACATTTTCTATCCCTGTATATCCTTAATCAAGGTCCCTTCCCCCTCCCACCAGATCAGGTCATTCTTTCATCTCCCCATCTCCTCCCCACCCCCACCCCAGGCAGGCGATCCCAAGGTCCCAAGGTCCCAGTATTGCTTAGTTCAGCCCCCACTCCTGGCAAACCCACTTTTCTCCACCCAACATCAAACTGAGTCAGGTGTTCCTCTAGGGTGAGTGGGATCCAACGAGTCAGTCCAAGGTGTTTCAGATCCCAAGCTGTTCAGTGGTTGTGGTTTGCAGCTTGGGCATACTTTCCTTTTTTTGTTTTGTTTAGAGTCCACTAATGAGTGAATACATCCCCTGCTTATCTTTCTGGGTTTGAGATACTTCACTCAGGAGGATATTCTCCAAATTCATCCATTTGCCTGCAAATTTTAGCGTATCATTTTTTCTTACTGCTGAGTAGTACTCCATTGTGTAGATGTACCACAGTTTGTTAATCCATTCTTCAGTTGAGGGACATCTAGGTTGTTTCCAGGTTCTTGCTATTACAAATAATGCTGCTATGAACATAGCTGAGCTAATGCCTTTGGAGTATGACTGTGCATCTTTAGGGTATACACCCAGAAGTGGTATTGCTGGGTCCTTGGGGAGAATGATTCTCAGTTTTCTGAGAAACCGCCATACTGCATTCCAGAGTGGCTGAACAAGCTTACACTCCCACCGACAATGGAGGAGTGTTCCTCTTGCTCCGCATCCTCTCCAGCATAGGCTGTCATCTGTGTCTTTTATCTTAGGCAATCTAACAGGTGTCAGATGGTATCTCAAAGTTGTTTTGATTGGCATTTCTCTGATGGCTAAAGATGAAAAGGCACTTTTTCAGGTGCCTTCCAGCCATTCGTAATTCTTCTGCAGAGAATTCCCTTTTGAGATCTGAACCCCAATTCTTGATTGGGTTATTGAAGATTTTGGGCTCTAGATTCTTCAGTTCTTTATATATCTTAGAGATGAGTCCTCTATCACTTGTAGGGTTGGTGAAAATCTTTTTCCATTCTGTAGGCTGGCGCTTAGTCCTATTGAGATTTTCAAGTTGCCTTTGTGATTACAATGGGCCCAAAGGTCTCTTTAGCCCTGTTGAAGTACAATTACAACCCCTATTTTAAATTAAGTTTGAGAGATTATAGAAGAGGCAAATTCTTGTTTTTAGTATTTTCCCGTATGCCAGTCAAATTTCTTCCTTGCCAGTAGATAGAGATACAAATTTTGAAAGATAGTTCTGAATTGCATGACTTCTCTAGGAGTAAGTTTAACTGCAAACCCAGCCTTCATCACCTTGACAGCTCATTGTGCAGCTCTAGTCTCTTCCCTTCACTTACCATAGCAATCTCCCCTTGTTTTTACTTCAAATTTCTTCCACGGTTGAAGAGCTACTTGTTGCATAGGCAAAAGCTTGTTACTACTGGTCACAGGATTTTAGTGCAGGCTATAGTTGGAATTAAGCAAGCTCGTTTATTGTCCATCCTTGTGAGGAGATTTTATCCTTTGATTTCACAGCTCAAAGTGTTTCCTGAAAAGGATAGATTTGCTCCTTGTCAAGGATAATTTTCATAGCATATGGAACTGGGGGATTTGTAACTACAGTTATCAAATTAAAATTTTAGTAAGCCTCTCCAAGAGGGGAGGAAATCCAGGTCAATTCACTGAAGTGCTTCTCCCGCAGGAAGTGTTTAATAAATGCCTTTTAAACTGTCCCCTTGACTTAGGAGAAAATGTTCCCCTTTTGTTCCCATCAGTGCTGACTGATTATCCCAATAACTGCCCCAAGCATGGCCTGTCTGTAATGCCTTGCTCACTAATTCATTTCCTATTGGCTGCTAGGTTACTTCTCTTGAAGCTGAGTTCGTTGTTCATATTAAAACATTTAAAAAGCCCAAAAAAAGGATATTGCTGCTTTTTTAAAAAACTAGGTTCATTGTTGAGAATATAATATGTCCTACTGAAGTAAATAACAAGTACAGTCAGGGAAGAGCCATGTAAAATAAAAATATCTGAAAATATGAAAATAAACTTGTCAAATTGTACTTATTAAACATTATCAGAAGTTTCTATGTCAACAATTTAACAATAAAGTAAAAAATGACATAATAAATATATATCTGAGGTTTTGGTAAAGAATGATAAATATACAGAGTTGGAGAGAGCACCCAAATACTTAGGGAATGTGAGGGGGCAGAGGTAAAGCAGGAGAAGAGAAAGGAGTGGAAACTGTGGTTGGTGTGTAAAATAAATTAAAAAAATGCTATTTAAATAAAAAACTAAAAAAGATCCTACTACTGAAGAAGATACTAAAAGCTTTCTTCACTCACAAGTTATAGAGAATACAAACTAGGTTTGGGCCAGCTTCCTCTCTGTTGGTAAAACTTCACACTTTCGAAAGGTGCTGTGCAGGTTACTGAGGAAGAAATGTCATGGATAGTTAATATTGACCAGACAGGCTAGATGAGCCCACTGGTTTGATAGTAGAAAGTCTGTTAAGAGAGTGTCCTGGTTCATTTTCTACTGCCATGATAAATGTCATATCCAAAACCACGTTAGAGGAGGAAAGGGTTTATTGAGTTTACATATCAGGTCATAATACTTTAGCAAGGAAAGTCAGGGAAAGAATTCCATCAGGGCAAGGCAGAAACTTGAAACTATGGAGGAATACAGCTTAGTGGCTTGCTCCTTCTGCCCACTGCTCAGTCACCATTCTTAGACAACCCAGGTCCACCTGCTTAGGGGTAACTCTTCCCACAGTGGGATGGGCCCTCCTATATCAATTAGTAACCAAGAAAATAACCCTAAGACATACCCACAAACCAATCAGATTGAGGCAATCCCCCACATGAGGTTTCCTCAGATAACTCTGAACTGAGTTAAATTGACAGTGGAATGTGACGAGATATTTTATATTTAATAAAATCAAGCTACTGATTTCTTTGAGCTAATCTTGTACCCTACTACTTTGCTGAAGGTTTTTATCAGCTGTAGGAGTTCCCTGGTAGAATTTTTGGGTATCACTTATGTACACAATCATGTCATCTGCAAATAGAGATAAATTGACTTCTTTTTTTTCCCAATTTGTATCCACTTA
Source organism: Sigmodon hispidus (assembly GCA_004025045.1). Taxonomy (NCBI): domain Eukaryota; kingdom Metazoa; phylum Chordata; class Mammalia; order Rodentia; family Cricetidae; genus Sigmodon; species Sigmodon hispidus. The sequence continues at coordinate 17,565 of PVIH01020255.1, read as the reverse complement.
ATCTTTTTGTTTTCTTATTGCTTTAGCTAAAACTTCAAGTACGATATTTAATAGATAAGGCAAGAGAGGGCAGCCTTGTCTTGTTCCTGATTTTAGTGGAATTGCTTTGAGTTTTTCTCCATTTAGTTTGATGTTGGCTGTCGGCTTGCTGTATATTGATATGTTGTTGGATTTGGTTTGCCAGAATTTTATTGAGTATTTTTGCATCAATGTTCATGAGGGAGATTGGTCTGTAATTTTTTTGTTGCATCTTTGAGTGGCTTGAGCATCAGGGTGATTGTGGCTTTGTAAAAAGAGTTTGACAATGTTCTTTCAGTTTTTACTGTTTGGAATAGTTTGAGGAGTATTAGCTCTTCTTTCAATGTCTGGTAGAATTCTGCAGTGAAACCATCTGGTCCTGTTTTTTTTTTTTTTTTTTTTTAACTTCGAAGACTTTTAAAAACAGCTTCAATTTCCTTTGGGGTTATAGGTCTGTTTAGGCCATTTATCTGATCTTGATTTTGTAGAGACTAAACTTCCTCAACTTTGAGGCCTAGAGCTATTTTTGGCACTGAGAAGTTTCTAAGCACCCAAGGCTAAGGCTGAGTGTACAAGGACCTGTGCAATCAAATGAGCCAGGAACTCAAGGCCCGAGACTCCAAGGCTATTCTGGCTCAGCTGGGAGGCATTTTCTACCCCTCATAAAACAATTCATTAGCCAGCAGCTGCTGGCCAGCTGCCTGCCTAATGAGGAGACTTTCCTGGAGCTTTCACCCACCTAGCTTTATAACAACATTGCTATAGCCTTTTTGATCCTTGCTTTACAAAAGGGCTCGCTGGATAATAGAGAGAAGTTCTCTGACCAGCTTTTATGATCAGAGCTCCTGCTGTACAGTCAATAAACCTTAACCTGCACTTGCTTGGAGTGTCAGTGTGGTTCTGGAAATAGTCTCTGGGGTTCCTAGAAACGCTAATGCAACATTTTAGGGACTCAGCCTGGGATCTGGGACCCCTAGAGGTAATTCCCTGGGACCGCACAACCCAAGGTAAGGTTGGCTTGGCCAGCCATCTGTCTTTGTCTTTGCCCCTGTCCTGTCTGAGCTTTGCTTTCACTCTGAAGGAGTTGGCATCTGTTGTGGGGGCTAGTGGGAGTAGGTGCGCTTGGGATGGCAGCCCCAGGGGGACCCTGAAGAAGTTCCAGACCCCCCATAGGGACCTCCATCCATCCTCAATGTGGAATCTGGGGAAGTGGAGGTGGAAGTATATTGGTCAGCAACTTTGAGATACCATCTTTCATCTGTCAGAATGGTTAAGATTAAAAACACAGATGTCATGCCCCATAAGTCTGCATGTTTGAACACAAGGTCCAAAACTGGTGGAAGTGTTTGGAGAGGATTAAAAGGTGTGCTCTTGTTGGAAAAGTTGTGTCACTAGAAGTGGACTTTGAGATTTCAAAGGTCAACAACACCCATCCCAAATAGCTGTCTCATACTTGTGGATCAATGTTAATTAAGTTCTTGGCTACTTCTCTAGTATTATCCTTGCCTACTTGATGCCATACACCTGACCACAATGGTTTTGGACTCTAACCCTATGGAATCATGAGGCACAAATTAAAGTTTCCTCTATAAGTTGAAAAAAAACACAGATGTCTGCCTATGCTGGAGGGAATGTAGAGCAGGGGGAACACTCCTCCATTGTTAGTGGGGGGTATAAACTTGTTCAGCCATTCTGGAATGCAGTATGGCAGTTTCTCAGAAAACTGGGAATCAATCTCCCCAAGGATCTAGCAATACCACTTCTGGGTATATACCCTAAACATGCACATTCACATTCCAAAGGTATTAGCTCAACTATGTTCATAGCAGCATTATTCGTAATAGCAAGAACCTAGAAACAACCTAGATGCTCCTCAACTGAAGAATGGATCAACAAACTGTGGTACATCTACACAATGATGTAAGCAGTAAGAAAAATGATATCCTAAAATTTGCAAGCAAATGGATGGATTTGGAGAATATTCTCCTGAGTGAGGTATCACAAACCCAGAAAGAGAAGCAGGGTGTTTACTCTCTCAGTGGACTTAAAAAGATGCTATTGTATACATGAACTCAAGGCTAGAACATAGCTAAATAACACAGCGCTTTACTTCTACATTGATGGCCTCTGGCAGAGGGGTGGGTGAAGAAGGACTTGTTTTTTTTTTTAAGTGGCTGACCACAGTTAGTTCAATTATGTTCCAGTAAGTAAATGAACAGCATGAATGGGCTTTTCATAAATGGGGAGATCATAAGAGTGGGTATGAATCTGAGAGGACTGATAGATAACTGAGTTTGATGTAGTACATGATGTAAAATCACCAAATAATAAATAAAAATATATAAAATAAAAAGCATACTTCTACTACTTGGTTTTATATATATATTCCAGAAGTTTAAGCTAACCTGGTTAAATGAGTCATACTATATCAGGTTTCATTTTTTCCTTTTATAGTATCTCTAACAGTCATACATAGGGTTTGCAGGGAACCCTACAGCTGGCTTCCAACATCCTTGAAGAATATATACTTTTCTTTAAATAGAAATTATAATTCAAGAAAATTGGGCCTTTCATCTAAGGATTCACAACCATAAGTGAGAGTGTGGAATTAGCATGGTCCCTAATCCGTCCCTTGAGACAAAGCATTTTGCATAATTCTCAAGATGTTTGCTAAGATCAAAAGTAAAACTAACAAACTATTCAGAAAAAAATATATGCAACTCTATATGCTTAGGAACTAATGTATGAAGAACTAGTAAAAGAAGAAATAACATTTCTTTCAATTATTTTGCAAGCCAGAAAACATTAATATATTGAACTCTTTCAAGAGGAACCAAAGCAAAATTAAAAAAAGGAAGGAGGGGGGAGGGAAGGGAGGGGGAGCAATGAGAAGAGAACCAAAGAAGAAGAGAACAGAAAAAAGAGAAGATAATGGAGGGAAATTTTTCTGCTGGACTCATCTTGGCAGGTCTCATCAGGATGGACACTAAATGGACTCTTCAGCTGCTCAGCTTCCAGGCCAGCTACATCCATTTAAAGCTTGCCGCCCAAAGAGATCATAGTAGAACTCAAAATCTTTTTTGGCCCTCTGTCTTTTTAGAGACCCTGGTCTGGCAAAGTATGAAGATTGGAAAGGCATCTGAGGCAATCATTACCACAGCTGCCTGAGTGTCATTTTGGCTCTTCCAGAGCTTAGATTATTATTATTATTTTTCTTCTTTTTTATTATTATGAATAAAGAAGTCACATTTTCTATCCTTGTATATCCTTAACAAGGTCCCTTCCCCCTCCCACCACATCAGGTCATTCTCTCTTTTCCACAACTCCCCATCCCCCACCATGGGCAGGTGGTCCCAAGGTCCCAATATTGCTTAGTTCAGCCTCCATGCCTGGCAAATCCAGTTTTCTCCCCCCAACATCAAGACTGAGTGAGGTGTTCCTTTAGGGGGAGTGGGATCCAGGGAGTCAGTACAAGATGTTTCTGAGATTATATTTTATCTAATTAGTATGTGTGTTTTCCTTTCATAAACAAAGTGAAATAGGCACAAATTCCAGTTCCAGAATGATTGCAACTAAAACATAAACACCTAAGCTGGTACTTATTAAATTTTCTGAGATATTAGCCATTATGTATATGGAGAATATTCCCTCTTCCTGGTTATAATGTGTTTGATATGAGCTTAAGAGCTGGGTGGGGCTGGTTCCTCATGAGTTCTGAAGCCTACATACAAATAGAACCCATAGATTTTTTTTCTGGCTTGACAGTTATTCATTTTATTGTGGTTGACCCATTATTCTTGGGTAGTTGAGTAGCTCACAAATCCTAGTAGATCTGTAATAATTCAAGTTGTTTTCAGTTCATATTTAAGGTTATTAAGATATTCTTGGATGGCTGAAGAAAACATCCTAGAGAGATGAATTTAGGGATAAGCTGATACAAATAAAACAGCAACATGAAAACATACCCACCCACAGTGAGTGAGAGAAGGGGAATTGAGACAATGAATCAGAACTAGAAAGGGCTGAAGAAATGGAAAGCATAGTATGTGGGGGAAGGGGAAGAAATGACAAAATGTCAAAAAGACTAAATGAATCATTTGGAAGTAAATATGGAGAAATAATGACAGATGTTGGCTATTTAAACAGAGCTGGGAAGGCAGATCATCACACTTGAGTGGTACACACAGTGTGAGAAAATGAGAGGGAAGGCCATTCTCGTTGGGAAGCAAACATGTTTGTGGAACATTCTGTGCTTTGTAAAAGAAGAGTAACACAAAGATGTTGAAACAGACAAAACAAAGTGAATGACTTAGTGTAAAATTAGGTTTTTAATGTACATAGATGGTGAGTTATAGATCATAAAATTAGAAGTGACCATTAGAAAGGAAAAGGTCTAAACAAAGAGGCTGGAGGAAAGATTTGGGAAGACTATGACATGGAGGAACTATTGAGGGCTTAGGGGAAGGCTAGCAGAAGATGGTCCACTAGAAGGAAGTGGAAAGAAGAGGAACAAAATAAACTGTATGTGAACGTAATAATATGTCATCCCACTGCATGCTGATAAAAACAAAGTAATAAGTAATTATTATTATATAATTATTTTAAGTAAATTATTGTTTACTTATTATTTTGTTTTTACATAATTAAGTGCATTGATTTACAAAAAAGAAAAATAAATGAAATTAGAAAGAAGATAAATTAGGTAAATAAATGAAATAATGGAAACTGGAGGGAGGAAACAAGAGAGAATAATGGGGTAATGTGTTAAGGATTACTTTTGTGTGTGTGTGTGTGTGTGTGTGTGTGCGTACAACAACAATTAAATAAAAAGGGTTTATGAAATATTGTAATTATGTTTTAGATTTAAATATTAAAATACTTACAAACAATATAAAATATGTTATGCATATATTATGTGTACATGCAAATACTTCATAAGTTTAATTGCAACAAAAAATTAATAAACATGAATAAAAATTATTTTTTAAAAAGACAAATGGAATGAACCAACACAAATATAGGTAGTTAAGTATCAAAGATTCAAAAATTTGGGTAAAATGTGTGGGTATGGGAAGGAGATCGGAGACACAGTAAGATAAAGTAGAAATAAGGAGGGAAGGGGAAGAGAATGAAAAGAAGAGAAAAGGAAGGAGAATAGTGAGGTACAGAGAGCGAGATGGAAAGGGGCAGAGAGAGAGAAAGAGTGAGACAGAGAGACAGAGAGAGACGAAGAGAGCACAGAAAAGAAATCACACTGAGAAGTGAATGAAACTGGTACAGAACTGCCCCTCTAACTGTCTCTGCCTTCTTTTTCCAGATTTATGCAAAAAAATTCTCTCTGCCATGATGAGCCCTGTGGTGATGTCAGGAGAGAACATCATCTTTCCTGCATTTCTAACTATCATTTGGACATTTTCTGTTATTCCATGGAAAGGCTGCCTTGGGGACATGGGCTTCCTGTAGTGCAGAGCCACAGTGAGACATCCCAGGACAACTTTCTTCTTGGCTCCATGAACCATAAAGGAAAATTAAGATGCAATGTCTCTTTTAGTAATACTTTTATGTTTGGTCATCCCTGAGTGACCCATTGTACTTTCCTTCCAAAGGTGAAAAAGCCTAATATATATCTTGTGAGTTATGACTAAGGAAATAGTAAAGCCATGTCTGAAAACCATACCACTGATTATAGAGAGGAAGTATCATGGGGAGCTAAAGATAAAAATTAGCCTGTGTGTACCCTGAAACACACACACATATGCATGTTGATATATACACATGCATATTTATATATGATGCATACATATATACAGAAACATACATATAACAATAATCAAAAAGAGAGGCTATTAATTTAAGAGTTGGAAGGATATAAAAATTATTAAAGAAAGGATAGCTGAAAGGTCCCGAGGGAGGAAAGAGAAAGAAAAGAGATATAATTATATCTTAATTAGAAACATTTTTAAAAGATATAAAGTATAACAATGGCTATCAGATTATATAATGATATACAGAGAGCCCCAACCACTCCTTATATGGATTGCCTGCCACATAAGATATCTATGTATCCAGGCAGATACAGGCAGGGATCAGTAATGACACTTGAAGGGTGAGTTTGGATCAATTTTGGGCAGATTATTGATGGAGTAGCTTTTCTGATCACTCACAATGATTTCTCTACACTATTTCTATTGTCTCATTACATCTTGGAATCAGAGAGTAACATCTTGTAAGAAAACTGTGTAATGGTGTCTTATAATTCTAAAGGCTCAGCATTAAAGAGTGAAGTAAATTCTGGTAACTGACCAACGTCAAAATACTTTACATAAGAGAAAAAATATAAGCACATTGACCATTCTTCGTTCTGATGTCATCATTTTAAATAAACTTATCAAGAGTGTTCCCCCAAATGAGGAAATCAGACTTGCCTGGAGTGCATACTGAACTAAGAAGCCACCTTGGGACCTTGGGACCTCCTGCTCTTTCTGGTGAGGAGATAAGGAGATGGGGAGAAGAGAGAGTGATCGAGAAGGTTCAGGAGAGGGAAGGGAGTTTGAACAAGGGGATACATGGATAAAAAATGAGACTTTACTCATCATAAATAAATAAATAAATAAATAAATAAATAAATAAATAAATAAATAAATAAACAAACGAAAGTAAGTTCCCCCAAACACAGAACCAGACTGCAAAACTAGTGAGCAAATGATTCCTTTTCTCTATATGGAAACTTAGAGACGTAAAACTCTTGGGTTCATTTGCTGGTTCAGGAGCCTCCTGGCTCTTTAGTTTTAGACTTGATACTTCCCCTAACTGATTCTCAAGTTCTGCAATATCAGTTTTTGGGGACTGCATGTGACTTGAAGGAAGTATTGTTTTTTTTTTTTCTAACACCCTTGAAAGAGAACAGGAGAGAAAATTTGACTCCTTTTCCAGGAACAATAAATTCTAATTCTTTTCTTTCTGGAAAGAAGGTTATAGGCCCTAAAAAAGGAAGGAAACATGAAGAGGGAGGGTTTTATAAAAATACATACTACTTGTGAGGGAATGGTCTTGACTTCACAATTTTCTTTTTTTTCTAGTAGAATTTCTTTTTTTGGATTTTTTATTTATTTTTGAATAAAGTCTCATTTTTTTAAATCCATGTATCCCCTTGTTCAAACTCCCTTCCCCCTCCCGCCCCTCCTAGTGACTCTCTCTTCTCCCCATCTTCCTGTCTCCTCCCCAGCAAGGGTAGGAGGCCCCAAGGTCCCAAGGTGGCTTAGTTCGGCTTCCATTCCAGGCAAGTCTGCTTTCCCTTTGGGAAAATTTAATGTTTGGTTCAAGGATGTTATAGATACAGAAGTTTCAAAGCAGATGACTTGAACACTTGAAGGAATCCCAGGTAAAGACACTAAATGTACAGAGTACTCCTTGAGTACTGCTTTTATCTGTCACTGGAATAAAGCTATTAGACAGAGTTATTATGCACAAGTAACATGAAATAAGAACTATTGATAAGTAAGTTGTAAGAGATAAAAATTGAGAATTTATAGTAATCCAGTTTGCCAATGCTCAGGAAAGCATCAGAATGACAATAGTTTCTCACTACCTTTCTTCTCACAGTGACTCAGGGAATATGTAGGATGACTGGCCATGCTAGATGTTATGTTCTGAAGCTGTAAGAACATCTAAACAAAGATTGAGTTACTTTCTATTGCAGACAGTAGCAGAGTAGAAGGTATTCAGGAAGATTTTTCTTAACCTCCATTTATTCCATGTATGACACATATAATATTTATTCTCAGAATTACATATGAGAAAATACAAAAAAATATAGTAACATACCACGTATGTTTATGTATTTTATTTGAGAATTTTATACAATTTACTTTGTACATCTTAATGCCTCTTGAATCTACCCTACATCAATAATAACCCAAAATTTGGGTTCTTTTTGTTTTAAATCAATGAAGTTCAATATATAATGCTCATATATCCTTGCATGTATGGTCTTCCATGGAAAATGCTAAACTCATTAGTTGCAATACTCTCAAAATTGATTTTTCTCCTCCCAGAAACTATCAGTTGTCCATAACAGCTTGGCCAGAGCTGGGACTTCAAGCTAAACTCTCATTTTCATGATGAAATTTTGTCTAAATTGAACATTTTGTGGTTTTGAGCATTTCATCAAAATTGCTTGTGAGTTCGTACATGCAACTTTTATGTTATGTCCAGAAGACAGAATTTTGGCATAGTTATCCCAGCCTCTTTCATTATCTCTTTTACCATCTCTTCCAGAGTGATCATTGAGCCTTTGGAGAAGACAGTGTGGCATAAAGATCCTACATATAACCATGAATTTATGGTCTCTTATTCTTTTCACATTTGTCAGCTCTGGGTATCTATGTAAATCACCACCTATCAAAAATATAAGCTCTTCTGATAAGGTTCTAGAGATTCAATAATATGTCAATCTAATGATAAGTCATTAGGAGTCAGTTTAATACTCTGTACACTTAACAGACTAATAGAAATAAGTTCTTCATCAAGACTCTAGTACTAAAGAAATATTATATTAATTATTCATCAATCAATAAATGGGGAGATATCTATCAAAATGGGGTTCCTAATCATTGCTTGTTATTGGGTTCACATATTCTGCCAGATACTCATGAGGCCCTCATATGCTGACTTGGCAGTAAATAGAGAATTACTAGGGTGTAACATAGTAGGTTAGGGAGATAAACACAGAAAGGTAGAATATATCTCTCTAATTTGTGTCAGGTGAGAAACTTTAGGTTTTACTCCACCTTTTACTAATACATTGGATTTAAAATGAGAGTGCAAAAGTGCTATGTCTTAGGTGTTTTAAATTACCTCTGTGCCCTAAAAATGCAGCTACCATGGATCAAGAGTCTGAAGCGAAAATAACATAGAACAGACCAGTAGGTTCTACTGAACCTGCCCTCTTGTTTAAAATTTACATATAATCTTGTATACAATATGTCAAAATGTACATTCCAAATCATTTAACATTTGGCTTTTTCTAGGACCCTCAAAGGGAAGAAAAGCAGAAGATAACATATACAAAATTTGATCAGAGAATCTTCAAATAACAATTGATCTTTCCCATTTCCCAGATGCCAAAGGAATTATCCACAGATACTAGTGTATACTTGGAAGTCAGGAAATAATAAGCAGAGCTGAAAGATTATATGCACCCAATGAGTTCTTAAAGAAAGATCTGAGGAAGTCTTCTCTGGAGACCTCAGCCCTTTCTCCAACAAAGACTGATAGATACTGTGAAACAATTGCTGGAATCTCAAGACAGAGATCTCTAACTTTAGAAACATCCTTCATTATTACAAAGGCTGAAATATCAGAGAGAGGAAACACCACAGTCAAATTTCACTCAGCTATCTTCAGCTTCCTCAGCCTCACTCCTCTTGCTTGCCTTAAATACCATCTTCAACCAGTTTTATCACATCCAGGTTAAGATTAAAGGCAAGTGCTACTACTATTTGGTAGTTTGTCTTCAACTCACAGAAACACAGAAAGATCTGTGTCTCTGAAGTTATGTGATTAAAAGCAAGGCACCACCACTGTCTTCCTAGGAGCCTGGAACTCCCTCAGTAATACAAGCTGGCTTCAAACTCAGATCTGCTGGGATTAAAGGCATAGATCACCACTCCCAGGTCTTCCCCTCCTCCCCCATGGTGGGATTAAATGTGGGAGTTACCACTCTCTGATCCTCTTGGATTGACTGTAGGTGAATCTCTTCTCTGATATTTCAGATTGTTTTTATTAAATATATAACATATTACTACATTACCTCTAAGTAATCTTTCTAGACCTATATATTTACCATTCAATACCAAGAAACCAAACAGCAACAGTAACAAAAATCCAAATACACACACACACACACACACACACACACACACACACACACACACACACACACAAAAGGTACACCTGACCAAGTCTTAATATTAGGATGAGAAATTCAGACTTGCCTGGACTGAATTCTGAACTAAGCCACCTTGGGACCTTGGGACCCCCTGTCCTTGCTGGGGAGGAGATAGGGAGATGGGGAGAAGAGAGAGTGACTGGGAGAGGTAGGAGTGGGAAGGGAGTTTAAACAAGGGGATACATTGAAAAATGAGACTTTATTCAAAAATAAATAAAAAATCAAAAAATTCCAAGCAATAACAAACAAAAAATCAAATATATATTTATTTTGTTGTATTATTTCACCTTATTGAATGGCTGAGATAGAAATATTTTAACAAATTTAATAAGTAGAACTTGACAAGTTGATTTTGCATATTTCAGATATTTTATTTTGGAAGACTGGTTCCTGAGTCTATATCACTTGTTCTTTATTTCATTAGGACATTTTGAATACACAATAATAAACATCAAAAGAAACATCATATGATCTATTTTTAAGAAAATAAGTCAGAGGTCAAGAAGCTTAAAGACATTGCAAGGAATTAAAAACATTTGAAAAAGAAATAAGTCATGGCTACACCAACTCTGGCAGTGAACCATACACATGTAATATTTATTTTCTGTTATTTTATCAATATATAGCCTCACATTAAAATCGAATAGTATTTCCCTTTTCCTTATCCTCTTTTCAATCCTCCTAAGTAGCCCTCTTATTCTCTCTCCAATTCAAAGTTTGTCCTAATTACCATCACACACACCAGTATTCATAAATACATAAATACAACACAATCAATTCTACAAAGTTATTTGCATGCATATAATTTTAGGGCTGACTACATTTCTAAGAAATGCAATCTAGCAGCAAATTTTCTGACTCTCTCACTCTTACAAATTTTCTTCTCCTTCTTGCATGATATTCTCTGAGGCTTAGTTTCAGAATTGTCTTGCATATGAATTAGCTAGGGCTAGGTCTGACAGAGTCATTTTTTGTCTATATTTTTGTTCAAGACAGGATTTCTCTGTGTAACAACCCTGATTGTTCTGAAACTTGCTTTGTAGACCAGGCTGATCTCAAACTTACAGAGATCCTTCTGACTTGGCCTCCTGAGTGCTAGGATTAAAGGCATTCATCACCACCACCTACCTGTTCTCTACATTTTTCTCAATTTTGGTTTTTGTGATGGTGTTTCTCTATGTCATATGGGAAGATTTTTTAAATGAAAGAAGAGAGCTACACTTATTAGTAAGTACAATGTTAAATACACAAATATTTAGAATACACTGAGGAATTATATTGGTTTAGTGAAGTGCTAGTTGTAGATTTCTCCAAGATCAATGGCCTCACTGGTCTTCAATACTTGGTTAGGTTTCCAGAATTTGGCATGATATCCTTGTTGTGGAGTAAGACTTAAGTCCAATTAGACAGCTATTTTCGACCACTAAATTATGTATAATACTATTGTACTTTTAGGGTTATTAATAACCTAGTATTCATCACTAAGAGGATAAACAGGGCTTCAATCCTTCATCTTTAAAGATGCTAAAGGATCAGAAATAGCTTCCTGGTAATGCATCATGAATAACAAGCTCCAATGTGTCCATAATGACTAGTTTTAAAAATAACTCCTATATTTTTGGTTGTAAGTCTAGCCTTTATAAATATGGTTATCAGTAATTTTTCCCTAAAGCTCCAAAAAATCAAAGGAAAATATGGTTTAAGAACAACATACTTATGATTCTTATCCTCTGTATAGTTATTGTTAACTCTTCCGCATTTTAAATTCTTTTTACTGTTATTTTTTTTTTGATAAATACAAAATAAAGAAGGGAAAAAGAAGAAAATAAAAAAAAGAAAAAAAAGAACAACATACTAATTCAAAATAGAAGAATCTGCAGAATGCTCAAGAAGAATTGTTAGTGGCTGAAAGTCTTGACTTAGTGGAAGCTCCAGTTCCAACCATAGTTGCAGTCTGACGCTCATATGATACTCAATACTTAAATCTAACTTTAGAGCCACTCTGGCAGTACATTCATCAGGCTCTGGAAACACTGAATGACTTGTAGTCTTGGAGTTATATTCTGTTTCCACATAATGTTGCTTATACTGGAGCAGTCCATGCTAAGATTTTTTTGTAGCTAGAAAGACATGTGCCCTTATTCTTAGGTTTGGGGAGACTGAAGCAGTGTAATTGGTACTAGTTTCAGGCCAGTGCTGTTTATGTAATAAAATAAAGAAAAAATACATTAAAAATAACTCCTGGGATGTTAGTGTGGTGGTTCTGTGACTGAAACACTAGTCATGAATTCTGATTATATGTGTTTAATTCTAAGAGTCCATGTAAAGGTAGAGAATAGGAATAGACTACATAAAGTGATCTTCTAATCTCCAGATGTTTGCTGTGGAAAACACTCTACTTCCACCCAAATGCTTCCTAATGGCACCTACCTGTAGTCAAAAATTTCTCACCTGGTCTAGCCCTGAAGTGCAGATTCACAGTTCTACCACTGCTGAGTCCCAAAGAAACACACAGAGGTTTATATTAATTACAAGCTGTTTAATTTATGGCTCAGACTTATTACTTGCTATCTCTTACTCTTAAAATAACTCACAATTCTATTTATGTTTAACCATGTGTGTTGGTCCCTTCTCTTCAGTGCAGCATTCCCATCTTGTTTTCTTTGCATCTGATGGCATCTCTACTCTGCTCTTCAACTTTCCAAAATTCTCCTAGTCTGGTCATCCCACCTCTACTTCCTATTTAGCTACTTGACCAATCAGCATTTTATTAAACCAATAGGAGTGATAAATATTATCAAAGCATAAGAGCATAGTTCCTCAGCACCTACCTGACATGATAAATAAATAAATAAATACATAAATAAATAAATGTTTGAGAACACAAACCAATACTTTAATGGCTGAATTATGGTTTCAAGCAGCAAAGAGGAGGTGAGAGAATATCCTTGTTACAGAAATAATCAAGTTTAAAAACCTATTTACGTAGAAGTTTGCTCATTGTTTACAGTGCCACATGTGAGTGTAGTATATCTGACTGCTCTTTTCCTTTTTACTTTCTTATCAACCCTCATAATTCCTAAAAGTCATTTCTTCTTTGATTTTGTTGTGACCCACTCAATTAAACCATGACTATATATGTGATTATTGGATTTGAGCCTGGGGGAGTAAAGGCAATAAAACATTTCCAATTTTGTTTGTCTTAAATAGACCTAAGGGCCATAGAATATCGCCTAAGGTGAATTGGAAATATTGTATGAGAAAGAAGAGTGAGTTTGCTGTGAGATTATGACTCCTAATATTGTCAGAAGCTACCCCCATAGAGTAGCACTAACAAGATTTCCTGAGCACTATTGAACAGAGTGATTGGGGCAAAGCCCCAGAGGCCTCATTCCTACACACACACACACACACACACACACACACACACACACACACACACACACACACACAAACTGTAAGCAACTGAGAAATGATAAAATGGGAGAAATTGTCTTCTCCAGGAATAGCACATCAATTGGTTATTCAGTTAAGGCCTGAAAACATACAAATAATAAATGGACTATGTGGACTGAGCAGGTTATATTTTGAAATATACATGTATATCTTTATATACCACACACACATATATACACATATTGTTCAATAACAATAAACAAGGAAGCATGGATTTGAAAGTGGAATATATGAGATGGTTTATGGAAAGGAAAGGAAATATATGATTAAATGTTATTAAAATGTCAAGAATATTAAAAATATGATTTTAAAAAGCCAAATGCAAACTTATTTTGTAAAATAAAGTCATGCACATTTGTGTGTACATACACACACACATAGCAATGAAATTTCAATAGGGTTAGTCTATTGACATAGCCACATCCCCTGAAAATTTTGAAAGTCATGAAACCAGCATAGCTGTTTGACACCGATTCAGCATGGCTGAGCTGAATGTTATGATCCCCTGTCATATTGTCTCTCCCTTTTGTTTTTAGTCTCTGCCTGTAATATGTTTGGGGTTTTCTACATTATAATCTATTTAATTTATTATCCTAGGAAATTATGTTTGAGTCTCTTCAGTAAAGTCTAAAACTCATCACCCTTCCAACTTTTAGGGAAATAATTTTATCTGGTTCTATTTAGAAATCTTTTTTATGCCTTGGAGACTGTAATAAACATAAAAATTCTAGAAAATTTCTTTATAAGTCCATGATTCCAGAGTCTGTTTGGCACATATACTCATAAGCAAACTCGAATAGGATTTTTTTTAATTAGTACAATGTAAACTCATAGGAGACTGACAAGCTCCAACTGACCAGAAGCTTTAGCAACAGATAAGAGGCTTCCTCTTACACTATGCTCAGAGTTTCCTGAATAAGTAACATAGCAGATATTGGGTTACACAGAGTGTACCAAAGAACAATATACATTTAATGACAGGCTTATTTATAAGTAGCACTTTGCATATGAAAAATTGGTAGTACACTACTCAAAGCATGATGATCCATTTAAACTGGTTCATATATTTTTAATTGGCTCAGCTCATTGAAATTGTGCCATATATATCAGACTCAAAAACAGACTGATATATATGTATATATAATGCTTAACCTAACAAAAATACTCTATATATTTTTTTAAATAGGGTTATGAAACTATAATGAAAGCCAAATCTGTTCTATCTCTACCTATTAATTATAATTTAACTTCTGACTCAGATATATTATAGATATCAAATACATGCCTGGAAACTAAATATTTATGTTTTGAAAAAATTATGTATCTCTTTGTCTTATACATCGGTATAAATAAAGCCCCACCATGCTTGCTATTCAGTCAGAGCTCCAAGATTCTTCAGACTACCATGCCCGTCTCAATTTTTTTCTTGTTGACATCTTACCTCTTCTCTGTTCCTATGAAATTCTAGACATGGCTCCTGAAGCCCTATGCAAAAGGATAATTCTCTCAGAATCCATAAACTACGGTGCCAGATATGGAATATTCCCTATTTAGTTATTGCTCAAGGAAAACAAGAAACATCCCAAAACAGTACAGATTATTTCCATTATACTTAATTATACTTTAGAATTGATGGCAAGATGTTATGGCTTTGGTCATACTTTGGTCATAGGATGTGGAGACATTAAGTAGGTACGTATCTGAAAGCATTCTCCCTGCTGCATAGGTTTCATAAGAGTTTTTGTGGGAGGCATAGCAATATTGTCAATTTACAAGTTTAGAAAACTACAATAATGTCTTCCCTAATAAAATATGGCTGTTGGCTATGCTGGAGAGGATGCGGAGCAAGGGAAACACTCCTCCATTGTTGGTGGGATTGTAAGCTTGTTCAGCCACTTTGGAATACAATCTGGAGGTTTCTCAGAAAATTGAGAATCAATCTCCCCAAGGACCCAGCAATACCACTTCTGGGTGTATACCCTAAAGAGGCACATTCACACTGCAAAGGTATTAGCTCAACTATGTTCATAGCAGCATTATTTGTAATAGCAAGAACCTGGAAACAACCTAGATGTCCCTCAACTGAAGAATGGATTAAAAACTGTGGTACATCTACACAATGGAATACTACTCAGCAGTAAGAAAAAATGATATCCTAAAATTCACAGGCAAATGGATGGATTTGGAGAATATCCTCCTGAGCGAAGTCTCACAAACTCCGAGAGATAAGCAGGGGATGTAATCACTCACTAGTGGTCTCTAAACAAACAAACAAGAAAAAAAGCCAAACATGCCCAAGCGGCAAACCACAACCACTGAACAGCTTGGGATCAGAAACACCCTGGACTGACCCTTCAAACCCCAGTCTAACTATAGGAACACCTGACTCACTCTTGAGGGAGGGGGGACAGAACTGGATTTGGCCAGGAGTGGAGACTGATCCAAGCATTATTGGGTCAGTGGGACCATAGGACTGTCTGCTTCCTGCCCAGGGAGGGGATGGGGAGTTGTAGAGAAGAAAAATGACCAGATGTGGTGGGAGGGGGAAGAGACCTTGAATAAAGATATACAGGGATGGAAAAAAAATTCAGAGGGAAAGCTGATCACAAAGAAAATATATGTGTAGCAATCTTATTTGTAATTCCACCCTTGATAAGCCATGCTTATGATTCTTATCCTCTGTATAGTTATTGTTAACTCTTCCGCATTTTAAATTCTTTTTACTGTTTTTTTTTTTGATAAATACAAAATAAAGAAGAAAAAAAAATATGGCTGTTGGTACAATAGTGGCATTGATGTTATGGAAGGCAACCAATAGATTTCTAAATGGACTTAAGGCCCCCTCCACAAGAAGAAACTCACACCTGGTAATATACTTGGACCAAGAACTTGTGTCTTGGATGTCACTGGTCTCACCATTATTTTGCTAAAAGGACATGTTAGACTGCCTCCTAAATACTTATTCTTAAATACTTAGAGTAGTGCACCTCTCATTCTTCATCACAGAGCCTTCTTTATGTCACACACAGTGGTAAAACAGAGACACACAAATAGCCAAGGTAACTATAGAATACTTATCACTAAACAAAACATCTCTATCATGCTCCTCCTCAGGACATTCAGACCACATTATGAGAGACAACAGAGGATTGTAAGAGCCACCAGACTGCAAATAGTCCTATGGTGCAAAATAGTGCCTATTGGACGTAACAGAAACATTTTCCCCATTAACTCACAGTAGATATGAGTTTTTTGCACAAGACCTGCAAAAGGTGTAGCCAATTGTTGTTGGTAGCTGATACTTGTAAGGGGTGCAAAAGTCACAACCACACAACACATGACTTAAGAAACATTGCAGAATAGGAGACAAAAGATATAAGAGCCTCAAGCAGTGAAAATAGTGGGTGACTACAAAAAGTCTTTTCCAGATACAGCAGGGTAGCTGCAGTTTTGAACTCACAGTAATTATAATAAGCAGAAGACCCGTACAAGAACAAACCAAACCAAATTCCAGTATGGAGAGGGAAGGTGGACATGAAGTCCATCCAACTGAAAGCTGTTGGCAACGGATAACTTCTGGGAGAGGGAAAATCAGTTTTCTTTAAGGATGCAACTTCTGCTAAGTTGACTATACTGTAGTCAAATGTTACACATCTAAGAGTACATAAGCCACACCACACATTCACTCCCTATTCCTCTCCCCTCTTTCTTCCTTTGTCTCTAACTCTGTTTCTGCTAGAAATGAACCCGAGAGCTTCAAAAATTATACTTAAGGTCTTGCGGTGCCTCCTGATTATCTAGGATGAGTAGCCAGTGGCTTACATCAGCATTTCCAGCCTCATGCCCTTCATGTGAGATAGTTTACTTTTAATATTCTGTATTATCATTATAATAGATAAGGACATTGATTTTTTTCCTTCTTTATTTTGTATTTATCAAAAATAAACACAGTAAAAAGAATTTAAAATGTGGAAGAGTTAACAATAACTATACAGAGGATAAGAATGATAAGCATGGCTTATCAAGGGTAGAAATACAAATAAGATTGCTACACCTATATTTTCTTTGTGTTCATCTTTCCCTCTGAATTTTTTTTCCATCCCTGTATATCCTTATTCAAGGTCTCTTCCCCCTCCCAACAC
>PVIH01020254.1:0-33032 GCA_004025045.1 Sigmodon hispidus | reverse complement strand
TTTTGTTTGTATTTTCTTCTATTTCTTTAAGGCTTTTTTTCATATCTTCTTTTAGAGCTTTGATGATCATCAAAAAGGAATTTTTGGTGTTGCTTCCTTCTGTTTCCTCTTCATTGCTCAGTTCAGGTCTTGTATTTGTAAGATCGCCACTCTCTTCTGGAGTTACCATGTTGTCCTTTGTATTATTATGTAATTTTTTACACTGACATTTGCCCATGGCTTCAGTGGTTCATGATTAGATGGGTCCTGGTCAGTTGTGGCACTTGGGTTTGTGTGCCTCCTGTCACCTCTCTGGTCATGGTCTGATTCTGTCTTTCAGAGACCCCTGCAGTTGTTGGTTCACTCAGTTTGAGGTCCTGGTGGGAGCCCTGCAAATTCCCTCAGCAGGAGCTGTGGGTGTGGTCAGGGGCAGAGTTTACCTGCCCCTGCTCCCAAGTGTGCTGGGACTCTGCAGAGAGCACTTGGTCCCGGGAGCAGAACCAGAAGCAATGGGCTGGAATAATTCTTATTGAACTGCCTCAGATTTGGTGAAATTTTAATTGACATCAAATCAAATGTTACCAAATTGAGCTCTAGAAGCTTCCAAACATCTTTATGTTACAACTCTGCAGATATGTTTTTGTGCCTCTGCCATTCAAGAGTTCAACTCCTGGACCCTTCTGTTTATTCTTGACTTAAAATGGTTTTCTCAGATACTTCAGAAAAATGACACATCATACTTTGGACATTCCTTTTTCTTGTCCTATGTGAAACTACTTTTTCATATTCTCTTTCATTGAGTGTTCCCCAAGTAACTAGTATGTGGGATTAAGATGAAGACCATCAATAATAGAGTAAATATAATAGTTCAGGATAATAGGTAGAGTCTGACTTTCTCAGAACCAGGGTGTTAATAGCTGGTCTTGTTCCAGAAATGAAAACTTCTTGCAGATGGAAGAGTGTATTAATGTAAAAAAAGAATAAAGATATTCAGGATTTTACTCATATAACTGATTTTCACACTTGAATTCATTCATATACAAGGTACACCAAACCTTTAAACACAGTTTACATTATATCAAGAATATGATCATGCAAATATAAAATCCTGTCTTCATAACAAAAAATAAAAACAATTAACATGACTATACATATGTGCTATGTCTACATAACACATAAATTTGATTTTAATGGTAAGGTGTAAAGGCAGCAACTTTTTAATAAGGCAGCCTTCACCTTTTCCTGGTTCCTTCCAATGTTTGTTTTAAATGAAGTGATTATCCTATACGAAGGAGGAAGGAGTAAAGAGAAACAATATTTTTTATATTAAGAGATGAGAATTTTAAAATGACATTAGAGATAGGGATGTGGTTCAGTGGCAAGTGCACTTAGCTACCTACCATACAGAAGCCACTGAGTTCAATCTCCAGCAGTAGGAAAAGTAGAGATTAAAAAATGAGATTATTACCTATTTTAACATCATTTTACTAATATCATACAGTTTCATCTTTGAAGCTTTATGACATCCTTCTTCAGTCATCTTTTTAAAGGATTTTACTGACCATTTTTTCCCTAAGGATAACACTCATGTTTCTTTCATAACAATTTCTTCAGTTTCTTTGTCCTCTGTTCAAAAAATTAAGGAAAATTTATTAGCTGGTCCTATGTAAATTGCTCTCGTTCAGTATTCATTCAGGATAAATTTGTTTTGGATATCTATTATGACAATTATATATGGCTACATTCTCAACCCTAATGCATTTTTAATAACTTCCTTGAGTAGCTACTAATTTTAAATTCAAATTTCTCTCTACTAAACTTAAAAAGTATATTCCATTTTAAAATTGTTTCATTGACTTATGCAAGATCTCTCTCATAGTAAACATATCAAATGTATAAGTGAGACCATTAATTCTTGTAAGCATATTTCAGACAGGGCATATAGCACACAGTTAAAGTTGATAAAGAAATAGTTGTATCCTTAGATTATTTTTAGTAACCCTCCACTTATGTTTGAAACATTTTGTTCATTTGATTTATTATTTTAATTTATGGCTATTAGGCATAATTGTGGCTATTAGAGGAAGTCAAAATAACTATTTTCTAGTTCAAAGAACTTAAAAATTAACAAGCAGAACATATCTGAGAAAATTACAAGTCATAAAAGCTTTTTCAAACCTCTTTGTGGCTTAGAGTACAAAACCTCAAGTTCTCCAAAAGACATTATGATCCCTCTTTGTGGATATCACTTCATATACCAGGTCTTTGTTGAAGCTTTACTAGCACCAAACTAACCAAAGCATCTCCTAATCTAATGATAATGCCATTTTTCATACTCATATCCATACACATTCGTCTATATAATGCATTTTCTCCATCACTTTGATTTTTGAGAACATTGTGATATTTAAGAAAGTTACCACATATGCAGTTTTTCTTTATTAACTTTTAATTATTAGAGGTGGAAATAGCAATCTGCCAGGGTAGAGGCTGAACTAAGCAATATTGGGACAACGGGACCTTGGAACTGCCTGGTGCTTGCCCAGAGAGGGGATGGGGAGTTGTGGAGAAAAGAGAATGACCTGATATGGTGAGAAGGGGAAGGGACCTTGAATAAGGATAAACAAGGATAGAAAGTGTGACTTCTTTGTTCATAATAATAAAATAAAAATAAATTTAAAAAAGTGCTCACCTAAACTTAAGAAAAAAAAATTGACTTCTGTCCATCATCATTTGCTGTTTGATGATTTTTCTATATTCTGTAACTGTATGTTGCTACCAGTGGTTAATAATGAAGCTGTTTTGGCCTATGGCAAGGCAGAATGTAGCTGAGTGGTAAATCCAAAAGAGATAAACAGGGAGAAGAAAAGCAGAGTCAGAGACACTGAGAGCCACTAGATGAGTAAGATGTAATAGAACACAGGTAAAAACATGAGAAATATAGCAATGCATTGATTAATAGAAATAGGTTAATTTAAGATGAATGAGCTAGTTAGGAATAAGGGCATAGACCAAACAGTTTGTAATTAACATTTTTAAAAATTAATTTATTAATTAATCTTTTAAGGATTAAACACAATTGGCAAATTCTTAACCAAATTAAACCAAAAGGAAAGACTTTCTTCAATAAAACTAGAAATTGAAAGGCAAACATTACAATAGATATGAATAAAATTCCAGAAAATTATAAGGACATACACTATAAATTTATTATGATAAATTGAACTTTCTGAAAAAAACTGGTGAATTTTTAGATAGTAAAAGTAAACCTAAATTCAATGAATGATATTAACAAATGCATACTTTGTAACCTGCTTGAAATACTAATACTAATAAAATACTAATACTAATAAAATAACCCATACTAAAAATGAATAACAGCAATAATAGAAACAAACACAAGAAAATATGGTCTTACTACAGAATTCTACTATAACTAAAACAAATACATATCATATAATATATCATATAATTCCATACTGGTTATTAAGGTACCAATGGGATGGGAAAAATTTGTCTATTTACAATCATTCATTACAGTTAACTATTTATAAATCTTTTCTTCCCAAGGTTGAAAAATGTTAAAACAATAATTAGTTATTATACCTTAATATTTAGGTCTACTTCAACATTTATGTTTATGTGTGTGCAGATGCCATGTGAATGATGCATATTTATGTAGTACACATATATGTAGTGGCCAATAGTAAACTTTCTTCAGTACTGTTTTTCATTTTTTTCTGTTTTTGATTTTTTATTATGAATAAAGTCATATTTTTTATCCATGAATCCCATTGTTCAAGCTCCCTTCCCCCTCCCACCCCTCCCAGTCACTCTTTCTTTTTCCCATCACTTTATCTCCTTCCCAGTTGAGTGATGTTTAGTTTCCATGAGTTGGTAGGCTTTCTGTGATTTTTCATATAGTTGAACTCTAATTTTAGGCCCTGCCAGTCTGATATGATACAAGGGGTTATTTCTTTTTTTTGTATCTATTGATATTTGCTTTATGAACAATTATGTGGTCAGTTTTGGAGAAGGTTCCATGTGGTTCTGAGAAATATGTATATTTCTTTGTGTTTGGTTGGAAGCTTCTGTAAATATCTATTAAATCCATTTGCATCATAACCTCTGTTAGACTCCTTATTTCTCTGTTGAGTCTCTGAGTGGTTGACCTATCCAAGGGTGAAAGTGGGATACTGAAGTCTCCCACTATTAGGGTGTGAGATCGATGTGGAATTTGAGCTTTAGTAGTGTTTCTTTTACATGGATAGGTGCCCTTATATTAGGGGCATAAATATTCAGGATTGAAATCTCATCTTGATCAATTTTTCCTAAGATGAATAAGTAATGTCCATCCTGGTCTCTTTTCATTGATTTTAATTCGAAGTCTAACTTGTTAGATATTCGGATGGCAACCCCACCTTGTTTCTTAGGGCCATTTGATTGGAAAATCTTTTCCCAACCCTTTACTCTGAGCCTGTTTCTGTCTTTAAGGTTGAGGTGTGTTTCTTGTATGCAGCAGAAGGATGGCTTCTGTTTTGGATCCACTTTGTTAGTGTGTGTCTTTTTATAGGTGAATTGAGTTCATTGTTATTAAGGGATATTAGTGCCCACTGATTGATATTTCCTGTTATTTTTGTTGGTAGCTTCTATGTTTTTCCTTTCTCTGGCCTTTTCTTTTGTGGAATTATTGATTGTTAGTGGTTTCATGGGTGTATCTGGGATCCTTAGGTTGGAGTTTTACCTTTAATGCTTTCTGAAGAGCTGTATTTGTAGATAGGTATTGTTTAAGTCTGACTTTGTCATGAAATATCTTGTTTACTCTATCTATGGTGATTGATAATTTTGCTGGGTATATAGTCTAGGTTGGCAACCATGCTCTTTTAGTGTCTGTATAACTTCTGATCAAGACCTTCATGCTTTAGTTGTTTCCATTGAATAGTCAGGAGTTATTCTGGTGGGTCTACCTTTATAAGTTTTTCTTTTGCAGATCTTAACATTTTTTTTGCTCTGTATGTTTTGTGGCTTGATTATTATGTGGTGAGTGGACTTTTTTTGGGTTAAATATATCTGGTGTTCTGTAAGTTTCTTGTGTCATTATAGGCATTTCCTTCTTTAGACTGGGAAAGTTTTCTTCTATGAGTTTATTGAATACATTATCTGTGCCTTTGAGCTGATATTCTTCTTCTTTTAGTCCTATTATTCTCAACTTATGTCTTTTCATGATGTCCCAGATTTCCTGAACATTTTGTGTTATGGCTTTTTTGGTTTTTGTGTTTTCTGTGACTGATATATCTATTTCTGATATTGAGTCCTCCATTCCAGAGATTCTCTCTTCCATCTCTTGGACTCTGTTGGTTATGCTTATATCTGTAGTTCCAGTTCTTTTCTTCAGACTTTCTATTTCCACCTTTGCATCATTTTGTGCCCCATTTTATTGCTTCTATTTTAATTTTTAGTTCCTGGAATGTTTCTTTCCTTTTTTGGTTTTCGTTTTCTTGGTTTTCTTTCAAGGATTTGTTCATCTCTTCCAATTTTTTGTTTCTATTTTCTTCTATTTCTTTAAGGGAATTTTTCATATCCTCTTTGAAGGCTTCAATAATCTCCATAAAGTTGTTTTTGCTGTTGTTTCCTTCTATTTCCTCTTCATTGCTCTGTTCAGGTCTTGTAGTTGTAGAGCCACCAGTATCTTCTGGTATTGCCTTGTTGTTCTTTATATTGTTATATGTGTTTTTGCACTGACATCTTCCCATGGCTTCAGTGGTTCACAATTAGTCAGCTCCTAGTCTGTTGTGGCTAGAGGGCTTGTGTGTTTCCTGTATGCTCTGAGCAAGGGGTCTGCTCAGTTTCTGACTCTGCTCTTGACAAGGGTCTGAGTTTCAAAGGCATCAGTCCTTCTCTGTTGAGGCAGTTCACCCTGGAGGCAGGCCCCAGCCATTCGAAGTCCCTTCTTTTAGGGGTTGCTGGAGGAGCCCCTTACAGATAAAGCCCAGGGCCTGTCAGCTAGCAAGAGTCTAATATAGAACCCTTGGGTGTGATCCTGATCCTGGAAAGGAATTCTCCGGATGGGCAGCCCAGGAACTAGAATCTGCTTACCTCTTACTCCACTCTGGACAGGGGTCTGAGTTTCAAAGGCCTTAGTCCTTCTCTGATCTTCAGTACTCTTTTTCAATAATCTTTCCTTTATTTTTTTTGAGACATTTTCACTCTAAGATCTGAGGCTATGCAGAGATCTGAGGTTAAGTAATTAGACTGCATAGGCTAGCCATTGAGACCTTAATATTATCCTGTCTTCACTTCTGTAGCACTGGGATTACAAGGTAGTAAAACCACACCTAGCTTTTTATCTTGGTTTTGGGCAAATTAAGCCTTTAACTGGATTATGTTCCAAACCATACCAAACATTACTAAGTAATTTTTGTGCAGTATTTTATTTATATACCACAATTGGCCTGGAGATTAACAACAGTGGTCTCTCCTCAGTGGGAAGAATATCTTCTGTCTATATTATCTTATAAAATATAGCCTGTTTTTATACTAGACAAAATTTTATCCCAGGAATATGTGCTGGATTAAGAGAATATGTTAGCTTCTATAACATTCATAATGTTCAATACATAAAAATTGCTGTTATCTTGGTTTTATGATTACATGGGCTCCTGGGCATTTCTTTTTTCCCAAGAAGCAATTTCTTTGAGACAACTTGTAAATACTACAGTCTACTCATGTTATCCTGGGAAATCACAAAGCATACTAAAGTTGTTAGGAAAATATGCATAGTTACTAAAAGAATAATGTGATTTTGAGAACTTGAACAACTTACTATATTTGAGTGATAAATTGTCAATGTATAATAATAAAGGGATAAGTAAAAGCTAGGTGGTTATATAAAGGGAAAAATCAGCTATCACTGTCATTGACTCATCGATACTATGTCAAGATAAAAAGAATGAATGTATGTAAGAGTGAGGTTGTGAGGGAATCATGTGGTTGAGCAGGAACATCAGACAATGCAGCTCAAATAGAACTAAACTAAGCAATTAGGTTGGTGGCATAGCCTCACAAAAAATGAACATTAACATACCAACAAAAATCTATTCTATAATTATTCTTCTGGTGGACACCAGCCAAAACTTCCCATTACAACTTTCAGTCAATCTAAGAATTTCAATATAATTTATAATGAGTTTCCTAAATTATTGAGTAGTGGTCCAGCCCTGCTCATGCTATAAAGAAAATATTGTAGTAATAAAAAATAGTCTTTATATAAATGTTATGAAAAAGTGAAACATGATCTGTCATATGCGTCAAGTTATTCTGTATGGGTTTTTGAAATCATAAAGGTATAGTAAGTAAAATGTGTTTGGTTATTCATGAAGAGACAATTTCTAGAATGAGGAACTGGTTCCATCAGTAAAGTGCTGCCACACAAGCATAGAAGTTTGAGTTTGTTTTGTTGCTTTTGTGGTAAAGCACTGACCAAAATTCAACTTAAGGAAGAAAAGGGCTTATTAGACTTTTATTTATTCATCATAGAAGGAAGTGAGGGCAGCTCAAGGTAGAAACCCAGAGGTTGAAACTGAAGCAAAGCCAAGGATAAATGCTGCCTACTCACTTGCTTTCTCATAAATTCCAAACCTACTTGCTAGGACACAGGGACACCACTATGACTGTATCTTCCTACATTAATTAGCCTTTAAGAAAATATCCTGGGGCTGGAGAGATAGTACAGCAGTTAAGAGCACTGACTGCTCTTCCAGAGGTACTGAGTTCAATTCCCAGCACCCACATGGCAGCTCACAAATGTCTGTAGTTTCAGTTCCAGGTAAACATCAAGGCAAATAAAATAAATAAATAAAGGTTTTTTTTTTTTTTTTTTTTTTTTTTTTTTTTGCAAAAGAAACTATTCCATAAACCTGGACACAAGTCTGTCTGATGGGAGAAAAGTTTTCAGCTGAGGTTTCTTCTTTACAGGTGTACTGAGGTGGAAACCAATATTAACCATTCTAACCATTGTTTTATCCGTCTGATCCTCAATTCTCTTAGTTGTAATGGTCTAATATTCATGATATTTTTCCCCATTTTTAAGGTTTTTTTTTCCAGAATTATTGCCATGCCTCCTTCTCTCTTCTATTTTATTAAAAAATACTGTTTTATTTTATATGTATGGGGATTTTGCATGTATGTCATGTGTCATTTATCTGCAATACC
Source organism: Sigmodon hispidus (assembly GCA_004025045.1). Lineage (NCBI taxonomy): Eukaryota > Metazoa > Chordata > Mammalia > Rodentia > Cricetidae > Sigmodon > Sigmodon hispidus. The sequence continues at coordinate 24,842 of PVIH01020254.1, read as the reverse complement.
TGACAATGCAGAAGAAGGAGTCTGGTCCCATGGAACTGGAATTACAGAGATTTATGAGCCATTATGTGGATGTTGGGAACTGAACCTAAGTTCCCTGCAAGAACTGCCAGTACTCTTAATCACTGAGCCATTTCTCTAGCTCTTTTCTTTCACTCTTTCAATAAAACTTTCTTCCATGTTCTACCCTCCACTATTATCAATGTCAGTGATAATCAATGTGGACCTTTAAAATCACATTTACACTTACTTCTTTAATCAACTCCTAGAACTTTTGAGTGTTCTAAAGACATTTCTTGACTTACACAAAGTAAAAACTTGTGATTTTTACTTAAATCCTGATTTAACAGACATCATCATATTATAAGTTGCATTATTTCTAACTATGTATTTTATGTTCAAGTCTATGATTTATCCATGACAACATGCTTTCACTACATACCCTATATCTAGTCTATAAGTGAATACTGTCCACTGTTGTAGGTGATATTCTAATCTTAATTTATCACTAGAAACAAAAATAAAATAAAATATGTTCATTATCAAATTACTAGTTGTAATTGAGACAAGTGCTTTGTAAGAAAGCTGTATTCTAGAATTTGTAGTATGTCCTCATGGTAGTTTGAATGACAATGGCCCCCATAGACACATATATTTTAATGTTTGGTTCCCAGGTGATGACATTGTTTGAAAAATATTAGGAGGTATGGCCTTGTTAGAGACAGTCTGTCACTGAGGTTGGTCTTTGAGGTTTCAAAGCCCAAGCCATTCTGAGTTAGGTATTTCTCTTCTGACTCATGGTTGCTGTGTCTACATTCATGCACTCAGGCATTGTTTCAGTGCTATGCCTGTCTGCCTGCCTGCTATCATTCCTCATGGCAAGAGGATCATGGGCTCTAACCTTTTGAAACTATAATGCCTCAATAAACTTTCTTGTATATTTGACTTGATTATGGTAATTCTTCATATCAATAAGAAAATAACTAAGACAATCGCATTATGGCTATAAATCTGTATCTTCCTCAACAATTTATTTTTAGGATATCCTTTTTGCTGTTTATTGGGCAGCAATTCATACATCAGAATTTATTCATTTAAAGTTAACAACTCAAGGTCTTTAAATATGTATAAACTTGTAACAATTATAATCATAAAATAAAAACTATTTTTATAGTACCTCTCCTTTCAAACAGTTCAGACAGTTGCAGTCCATTCCCTACCACTAGTTTTATTCTACCAATCCACAAAGCTACATAGCCAATAATATCATTTTGTTACTATAAATCCAAAAGAATCCATTATTAGAACTGTTAATTTAGGTTGGACTTCTTTAATTCAGCTTACTAAGCCTAATATTCACCTGATATTTTTTACATAAGAATTATTCTGTGTTCTTTTGTAGAGATTTGTATGTTTCATATATTTATATTTATATCATTCTCAATTATTGGAAATGAAGTGAATATTACCCATGTATTTATGTAAAATTGTTATTTGTTTTTATTGAATAAACTACTAAAACTTAGATGTCAAAATGATATCCTAAAATTTGCAAATGGATTTATTTGGAGAATATCCTCCTGAGTGAGGTATCACAATCTCAGAAAGATAAGCAGGGGATATGCCCACTCCTTGGTGGACTCTAAACAAACAAAAAACAAAACAACACACACACACACACACACACACACACACACACACACACACACACACACACACAAATATACCCAAGCTGCAAACCACAACCACTGAACAGCTTGGTATCAGAAACACCTTGGACTGACTCCTTGAATCACACTCCCCCTAGAGGAACACCTGACTCAGTCTTGATGTTGGGGGGAGAAAATTGGATTTGCCAGGAGTGGAGACTGAACTAAGCAATATTGGGACCTTGGGACCTTAGGATCACCTGCCCATAGTGGGGGATGAGGAGATGTGGAGAAGAAAGAATGACCTGAAGTGGTGGGAGGGGGAAGGGACCTTGATTAAGGATATACAAGGATAGAAAATGTGACTTCTTTATTCATAATAATAATAATAAAAAGATACCATCTTTTTTCCATTCAATATTTTGGGCCACTTAGTCAAAGATCAAATGTTCATAGGTTTTTGGGTTAATGCCTGGATCCTCAATTTGATTCCATTGATCCACAAGTCTGTTTTTATGCCAGTACCAGCCTGTTTTTATTACTTTAGCTCTATAGTATAACTTGAATACTATATGGTAATTGTGATGGTGATGCCTCTTGAGGTTCTTTTGTTGAGCAAAATTGTTTTGAAAATTCTGGCTTTCCTGTCATTCCACTTGAAATTGAGTATTGTTTTTTCAATGTCTGTAAAAAATTGTGTTGGGATTTTGATGGGAAGTGCATTGAATCTGTAGATTGCTTTTGGTAGAATTGCCATTTTTACTATATTGATCGTACCTATTCAGGAACATGGAAGATCTTTCCATTTTCTGATATCCTCTTCAGTTTCTTTTCAGTGATTTAAAGCTTTTGTCAAATAGATTTGTTACTTCTTTGATTATAGTTACTCCAAGTCACCTCACAGGAAAATTAATCTCCATGTATTGTGTAAAAAGCACTATGCCAAACAACCAGGGGCACAAATGATATTGAAGACAATATAGTCCTCATTTTCATGGTAATTACAGTATCATAAAGGAGACAGACCCTAATTAAATATTCTTACTACTGACTACATAGAGCCAACTGCTATCATCATTCTGTGAAAAGGTTTATTGAGAGCTGTGCATGATCAATGCAGGTTAAACTTTGACAAATTCTTTTTCTGTATTGCTTCAAATAGTCCTTTGACATTTTCTCCTTTTATCGCTAATTATTCTATTACTTTTCAAGCAAAACAGTCTTCTGTTTATGATGACTTATTGTTTTTGTATATTTCTAATTAGATTTGTTAATAGTTTGCTAAGAAATTTGGGGTTTAACAGAAAATGGTAGTTTCATTTCAAAGTATTTGTCTTGTTTGGCATTGGTATCCTATTGACAAAGTAAGTAGAAAGGAAAAGAGGCTGTCAGGCTGTCAGTTTGAAGTGCGGCATGGAAGAGATCTGAGGAAAGTAGTTGCTAGGAGCTGGATGGTAGAAATTAAGATGCTGAAGGGTCAAAGAGATATGATTCTCTTCGTTAAAACACTAAAATAAATAAATATTAGGGACAATTATTGTAAATTAAAACATGAAAGGTAAGATTCCTTTTGGACTATTTAGAAATTATGTCATTAAAGGTTTCTCAGTTGTTGATTTATTTCCCCTTTTAATGTTTCAGTCTTACAACACTTAGAATTTTGTCATGAACACATGAACATAGTAACTATCATGAGTAAACTCTGTATTATGAGTTTTGTTTTGTTTTGTTTTTACTTTGATAGGGTTTTGCTGTGATTTACCTCCATAGACTGTGTTATCAAAAGCTGTGGCTCATGCTTTAAGCAAGATACTCAAGCCTCAACTATGAGGTGATCCTAGTTTGCCAGATCGTGTCTATCTCTGTCACCCATGGCCTCATACTGAGCATGTGTGTGTCTTTAAGGATGTCTTTCTCTGACTGTCTTTTGAAGTGTGTCTTTCTTACTCTATGATAGCCCAACATGACCAATGCCAGCTACTTTCCCTGGATTTTCTGATGTCCCTCTGAGATTGAGTCTGCCAGTGCCAGGGCCATTATTATTGCTCCTATGCAACTGCTACTAGTGAAAAGGGGAACATTTGGTTTGACAAATCATTTGATTCTCTCTTACAAAGAAAGTACTTTTGTTAAGAGACCAATGTGATACCTATTTGATTTTGTATTTCAATGTTTATGGAAGAATTATAAGTTCAGGATTACTGCTGCATATGGGAAATGGAAAGAACAATGGGCATTTGAACATGACAGTTATATGATACACTTTCCTGTTTAAATACCCTTTATACTTTTCTGGTTTTTTTATTAGTTAAAAATTCTTTTTTATTTTTTATATATTTTTTCTTTGTTTATTATGAATAAAATCTCATTTGTGAAATATTTATATCACTTGTTTGTTTAAATCTCTACTCCCACACTTTGAACCAAACATTCTTTTTTATCTTTAGGTATATCAAGTATTTCAACCTGAAATTCTTGTGCCACATGTTTTTGTATTTGTTTATGGAATGATCTTTCACTTCATCTTTTGAATTCTTAAGGGCTACTATTTCTAATGCTTCATCTTAGTTACATCAAGCTGTAGCAGTTTATCTTTCATTCTGATTCTTTTTTATAGTAGAAATACTTTATTTCCTTAACAGTTCCCTAGTCATTTAAGCCTAAGACCAAAGATAAACAGATGTACTATTTAATAATTTTTCTATACTACTAAATCCCCAGTGCAGAGAACAATAGTACATATTTAACAAGGTCTAGAATATCAGGCACATAATAAGTTTGAATTCTAGGTCAGGCTGATAGACAGGATAGCTGAAAGACTGAAATTTTCTTTGAAACTATCTGTTCACAGTAAAAATGAAAAGATTTTCAATAAGCTGTATCCAAGACAAATTATAGCAACATGTTCTTTATTCCTGAGAGAGTACATGATTGCCACTTTAGTATAAAATGAGATTAAAGTTGGAACAGTCAGTTTATAAAAAATGAGGAGTGTCAGGTATAATGATTTATTACTGTAATTCTCTAACCTGAGGAGCTGAATTGAGAGGATCTCAAGTTTATGACCAGCCTGGGCTACATTATAAAACATGATTTTAAAAATAAAACAAGGCCCCACACAAAGATGAAGAATCATGAGCAATTAATGACTGCCAAGAGAAAGGGACTCAGGCTATTCCAGGAACAAGCCCCTGAAAAATTTCCAATCTCCAAAAGTCAGCTCCAATCACAAATATATGTAAGCAACACTAAATGAACTCAGCATATGATTACTTATTTATAACAATAATTAGAAAACCAGAGACCACAACATAATAAACAATTATATCAAAACAAGAAGGTAAACAGAGAAAGGAAAACTAATTTAGATTCCTTTTAAAAATGACCACTTAGTAAGTGATTGACATACCACTACCATTATTTTAATCATTCAAGTATCATCTTTGTTATAAAATTTACTTGAATTCCAAATTATAGTTTAGCTCTCCTTGCTATGTTATGTGAATATGCATTTTATCAGCAATACAATTCAAGCTTTTCAGGGACAAGAGCTTTGTCTTATGCAACCTTATATCTTCAGGCATGAATAGAGTACATGGCCTAGAACAGACATGCAATATATATTTGTAATCAAATTACTAGTCTACTTAAGCAGTTGAAATCATAGATAAAATGTATTTTTCCATATAAAATGGGTAAGCTCAAGAAAAAATAATATCTTGTTAAGAATTTTGCTTGTTTTACTTAGGAGAAAAAAAATTCTGTTGTACTGACTGGAGCATTTTGGTTAGCATGTGACATTGCTGAACACGCAGATTACACTAGCTACACTTCTATTAGTTTGATAAAACACTTTGACCCTTATAGAAGAAATACTTTATTTGGGCTTATAATACAAAGGGATTTGAGTCCATGATGATGGAACAGAAACATGATAGATAGAGATGGAAGCTAAGAACTTACATCTTGAACTCCAAGCAAAAAACAGAGAGAGTAAACAGGAAATGATAAGTATTTATGCTCTCAAAGTTGAATTCCAATGACATCTTTTCCAATAAGGCCATGACCCCTAAAATTCTTAGTTAGGGTTCCTATTTCTGTGAAGAGACAGTATAACCATGGCAACTTTAATAAAAAGAAACATTTAACTGCAGATGTCTTACAGTTTAGAGGTTTTGTCCATTGTCATGGTGGGAAACATGATGGTAAGTAGATAGACATGCTACTGGAAGAGAACTAAAAGTTCTACATCTGGATTGGCAAGTAGCAGGAAGAGAGACACTGGTCCTGGCTTGAGATTTTGAAACTCTACCCCTAGTGACACACTTCCTCTGACAAAGCCATACCTACTCCAACAAAGCCACATATTCCAATTCTTTCAAATAATGCCATTCCCTATGAACCTATTGGGACCATTTTCATTCAAACCACCACAGACTCCCAAAACAATGCCACCAGTTAGGGCCCAAGTACTTAAAAACCCAAGAATATTGGAGATATGTTATTCTAATCACCACTCACAGCTTTAAACAGAATTTATGGAACATATAATGTAATTATCCCTCCATAAATTTTTTTGTAAGGAAAATTGAGTTGGCTATAATGGTTCAAGTCTATGATCCTTGCTATTGAGACCTGAGATGGAAAGATTGCCATGCATTTGAGACCTGAGTTAAATAGTAAAGCTCTTTCAAAATCATAAAAATAAACATAATGGCTTTATATTTAATTCCTTGCTTGCTATTTATTCATAAGTCTGCTTTAAAGTTACTTAAAACAACTGGTATTCATGATACACAGTACTAGTAAAATCTGAGAATTCAAATTTTTTCTTTTATGATCAGACAGGCAGAATTATGTTGACCATTTTATAACATCTCAAATTATCATTAGAGACATGTAACATAATTGTTAAAATCCATTCACTAATGATAAAAGTAAAATGTCCATGAGCTAGAAAATTACTGAACAGAAAACCTATCTTGCTTTTTCTGGTGTTAGATCTATATTCATAAGCTTAAAACAAAAACAAACAAAACAAAACTCACAAAGGTTTACAACAACATCAGTTTTGTGCTATCTGATCAAATTTAGGCATGATATATATGGTTGGCAGCTATTTTATATTTGAGTTGTATAGCTCATTAATATGTAATAACATATAGTTAAGAATATGGAATAAATAGAACTAGATATCACATAAAATAAAATGACACAAATTTATTTTGTAATCTGAGGTAACACACTCTCTTTAAGTCACTGTGTCTCAAACTCACAACTGTTAATGAGGAGTTATAATCTACATTGAGTTTATTCAGGCAATGGTATGCAGGCTATACAATTCCACAGTACTGTACAGTAGTTTGAAATTATCACCAAAGATAAGTTGAAGCCACATATGTATGGCTCATTGAAGGTCATATTCTATATTTTTTTTAGTTATTGTGGAGCTTATTTTTCACTCCTGGAATCTCTACAGCATCTACCTACCAGCATATTTAATTATTATTTCTTCTTAATGTGCTGAGTAAACAGCTACTGCTATCTTATCTATATTAACAGTGTCATTAACACTTCTTAAGCTTGTCTGATAAATGTCATCTCCTATATACTGCCTGTATTTTAAATCAGAATAGCAAATGCACAATTAACCTGAACAGAGGAAAAGTGCTTACTCAGCAACTTGTAAGGGATTGAGTTGAGTTATGACTCATCTAATTTTGCAAAGTCGCCATAAAAATGAGCTTTTCATTTTGCAGAAGTATAGCTGGGATTTACAGCAGATGATTAAGATGAGGAAGAAAAATAACTTTTGTATTTTAACAGAACAGGAGCATTTTATCCTGGCCATAAATTTTTTCCTCTAGATTTCATCCATCAAAGAAATGTCTCCACAAGTTGTCAGGAGCCCAGCTCTTCCCCAGAGACCTCTACATATGTGACTTACCTTGTGAAAGTTTCTGAAATAAGCTGCCTTTTCATCTGGAAATTTTTCTAGCCTCCTGGGTCCCTTGCTAGAAGCCTTCTTAAAAACCAACCAGCATCGTCTGAAAATCTGAAAGAAATAAAGGAATCTGATTATCCATCCTTTCTCATTAGTTTACTGGCATTTGAGGTTTTATGTATTTGACTAATCCATTAAGAATGAGTTTGGAAAACTCCATTTACTTCATAGAGCAGCTTCTTTAAAGGAGAAGTGTGTGACTAATAGAAACTGTAGCACAATTTTAAAACATAATGTATCATGTAAAATTCAATGTGTTAATCTGTTGCTTTTAATCATCTTTAATATAAGAAATCACTTGCTTGTCAATACATGAATAATGGTAATTATTTCATATTTCACTGTGCTGGTAATTTAGTTAGGTAAAGTGAAATAGCTAAATGCTGCTAGTTTTCTAACTTCTAATAAAAAATAATATTTATAGTTGTCTTACACAAATTCAGAACTTTTAACAAATGATCACAACATAATTTAGAAAACAGTAAGAAATATAGTTTTACATTGGGGACATTCAACGCCATTGTTTAGCAGTTTTATAGTAACTAGAGTATACTATTATTAAAATATATTTTAAAATTTATGTACACATTTAATCCTGATAACTACTCCTTTTAAACAGGTACTTTTATGTTCATTTTATAATAAAGCTAAAAGGCAGGTCAAGAGTTGAATATATGTCTTTCAGAATCTTTGGTGTTATCTTTTAAAATTTAATTATGTAAACTGAGTTTATCATATTTGGACCAAGTTCTTATTTTATATAAATTGTCAATGCCATGCTTTTTAGTTGGTATTTTTTTTCTGTAAAATATTACATGTTCTTCTTAGGTATATTGAAAGGAATGAAGTAAAATGCATTTTATCTTTCTAGTAATTGAACTAGCTTAATAATTTGAAAAGGCCACAACTTTCTAAGTTTACAATATTTTATTCCTCATAAAAATTTCTCCAATAGCATGAGGAGAGAATTCATCAGAGGCAATTCTAGAAATCTTAGTTCCTGTGTTTCTATTCTGTGTCTTTATTCAAAATGCATGGTTGTCACAATCCTTATTCTGCTAGTGGAAGACATACAGTGTAATTCTGTCAAATTATTCCCATGAACATTGTTTATTACTCATTTTAATACAGTATTTTCCATGTTAAAAAGCACTCTTGGAGCAATCACAAATTAAGTTTTGCACTAAAATAAAAATAAGTAGAATAACAATGTGAACACTCATTCCCACTGCTCCTGCTGTCTTTCTTAGATCTTCTGGAATAGTTTTGAAAAATACATCAAGAATGATGTGAGTTCCAAGCCCTTAATACCATGTCTGCCCACTTCTGGGATTATATATATCATACCAAAGGGGTAATAGCTGTATACCTGTAAATGAACAACTGATCAATTTCTTTAGAACTATTGGTGTGCTTTATTTAGCACATGACACTGTAGTTCTTTGTTAGGCCTTTACCAATGCCCACTTCCAAAATAAAATGGTGTTAATTATTACATTATGAAATCAGCATATTATTCATTTAGTTCCAGTTAATAAATTTTAGTCATTCTATTCTACCCATTTCTCTTTCTCATCTCTGTCATTCTTCTGCTGAAATTTTTCTTCCCAGAAAACCCTTTAACATTTGCATAGTTTTTGTGCATGTGAGTTTAGTTAGTTTCTTTCCTCAGCATGGGTGGGAAATTATTTACAGGAACAAGAGCAAATTTCCAGTGGCTACAATAGTGAAAAAATGACATCCTCTCTCTCAGAAAACAATATACTGACAGCAGGGAGGGTAGAACTTCATGAGGTCCTCCCCTAATCATGACAAAATATCTCCCCAAGGACCCAGCAATACCACTTCTGGGTGTATACCCTAAAGATGCACAGTCACACTCTAAAGGCATTAGCTCAACTATGTTCATAGCAGCGTTATTTGTAATAGCAAGAACCTGGAAACAACCTAGATGTCCCTCAACTGAAGAATGGATTAACAAACTATGGTACATCTACACAATGGAATACTACTCAGCGGTAAGAAAAAATGATATCCTAAAATTGGCAGGCAAGTGGATGGATTTGGAGAATATCCTCCTGAGCAAGGTATCACAAACCCAGAAAGATAAGCAGGGGATGTACTCACTCATTAGTGGTCTCTAAACAAACAAACAAGAAAAAAAAAGCCAAACATGCCCAAGCTTCAAACCACAACCACTAAACAGCTTGGGATCAGAAACACCCTGGACTGACCCTTCAGATCCCACTACACCTATAGGAACACCTGACTCACTCTTGAGGGAGGGGGGACAAAACTGGATTTGCCAGGAGGGAAGACAGAACTAAGCTTTATTGGATCAGTGGGACCATGGGACTGTCCAGGGAGGGGATGAGGAGTTGTGGAGAAAGAAAGGTGACCTGATGTGGCGGAAGGGGGAAGGGACCTTGAATGGGGATATACAGGGATAGGAAAAAAAATCCAGAGGGAAAGCTGAACACAAAGTAATTTTATGTGTAGCAAATTATTTGCATTATCACCCTTGATAAGTCATGCTTATGATTTTTATTTTCTTTATAGTTATTGTAACTTATCAGCATTTTAAATTCAATTTACTGTTTTTCTTGATAAATACAAAATAAAAATAAAAAAAGAAAAGATTGATAGATTGTGAGAAATTGGTGAAGCTTTTGTATTTTTATCACACCTCTTTTATTTACTTATCACACAACTTGAGCAGATTACTTAGTGGTCACCTAATGAAGAAGGGTAATGCGTAAAACGCAGGGGTAATTCAACAAGACGAGCCAAAGTTTTAGTGCACATAAAATTCTTGGCAAGGTCCTACCCTTCTTTCAGACAAACTTTGTCTTACAGACTAGGTGTGATTTGCTACATAAGATAAAGCTGTACATTATAACATCTCTTACTATAGCAGTTCTGGTTCTAACATATATTCAAACAAAGTAGTCAGCTGCAAATATCTTGTGTTATCTTACCATTTCAACATTTTAAATGGTGCATAGAAAATAATATTAATGATCTCCCAATCATGGACTTTGAATTTAATGAAATGTATTTGAAATTCCAGTATCCCTCTTGTTATACACACACAGTTTATACACTCCACCAAGCCTTCTGGGCATGTGTCCTTAAATTAGTCAAGGTAAAATTATTATTTTTAATTTAGGATTAATATTTAAGTCAAAAAAGCTAAGTATGTTAACAGAATTACACAGTTCATACAGAGGAGCCATTGACTAATACAGGGTAGATGTATATAAAACAGGAAAAAATGTTCTTAGCACAGCCTTAATTCATACTTCTGAAAAACATAAATATTTACCTTTACTTTGTTATAAAAATGGCTTGTACAAATAATTTTAAAGGTCTCACATGATCGTGATAGTTGATTAATATATATGTAATCAATACAAAGTGTTCATATATTTCATTGAATATAAATATTATCTCATATTAATATCTCATGATTGTTCAAATATGTTGAGCAGTGTAGGTATGCATGCTTACATTAAGCAATGCATATTTAAAAAATAAAAATTATTCTTTTCTTAAAATTACTATTTTCAAAGCATAACACAAAGTAATTTTGTGCTAAAAATAATTTTATTTAAGCTTCAATCAAACTGTTGTATTAAAATTTAGAGCACTGTGTTGTGATGTCCAAGAACATAGACAACTTTTATAATTTAAAGGGTTGTTCCCATTTTTCTGAATTAGAAGAATCTTTCCTTGAAGGAAATTGAGTTACAAATATTTAGTAAAATGATTTTTGTTCTTTCCTACTGAGAATTATTTTCTCCTGTACTGTTGGTCATTTCGTTGCTCACATTTTGGTAATCTTTGTAATATCAAATGAAACCTTAAAATATTCATAGAAATCTACACACACACACACACACACACACACACACACACATATTTATGGTTATAGATAACATATATGCCTATATATAGACGGTATAAGGTTTATTTTGTGTTATAATTGTTTTAGAAGTGATCTAATATATGCCTGAAAGTCTAAGTGTTATTGTTTGAGCATTCATTATTTTTACAGAACAGGTGATAACAAGATGATAGATTTAACTATTTAATTATTAATCCATCCTTTGTTGAGCATAGCATTTATAGAGGAATCACATACAAATGAGCCTAATTTTTAAAGGTCTCATGAAACAAACTGACAAGATGAAAGAAATTCACTTATTTTTGAAATGGATTTGTGTTTCAAATTGGTACATCAAGTTTCCATATATTTAACTCAGTGTCTTATACTAAAATCCTTTGTATATTTTCACAACAAAGATAAGGACCCAGCAATACCACTTCTGGGTGTATACCCTAAAGAGGCACATTCACACTCCAAAGGTATTAGCTGAACTATGTTCATAGCAGCATTATTTGTAATAGCAAGAACCTGGAAACAATCTAGATGTCCCTCAACTGAAGAATGGATTAACAAACTGTCTGCTGCCTGCCCAGGGAGGGGATGGGGAGTTGTGGAGAAGAAAAAATGACCTGAGGTGGTGGAAGGGGGAAGGGACCTTGAATAAGGATATACAGGAATGGAAAAAAAAATTCAGAGGGAAAGCTGAACACAAAGTAAATATATGTGTAGCAATCTTATTTGTATTATCACCCTTGATAAGTCATGCTTATGATTTTTATTTTCTTTATAGTTATTGTTAACTTATCAGCATTTTAAATTCATTTTACTGTTTTTCTTGATAAATACAAAATAAATAAAGAAGGAAAAAAAGATATTCACATTGGCAAAATACTAAAATAGTTAACACAAATGTGAAAAAAACACATTTTATTCAGAATTTAGTCTTATTTTTGTCATCCTGCTTTGTTTTGATGACCAAGACCATATTCCAAGCCTCCAATCTGTAATAATTTCTTTGACTTCTGGGTTTTTGTTGTTTTTGTTCATTTGTTTTGCTTTTTAAAACATTGAAAATTTTGAAGTAAATTAGCCAGTTATTTTTTACAAAATTCTTTCATTTCTGTTTGTCTTGTTATTTCTGGTATTTAAAATTCTAAGGAAAATCTGGCAGTAATATCATTAAAATATAATTTATTGAGAAAATAGTGTGAATTAATTATGGCTATAGACTAGTTATTTTTTAATAAAATTTCTAATTGGAAATTTAATGTTGAAAAGGGAATCGCTTCATAAGTGTTGGTTTCTTTCCTCTTTAGTCATGTTTTATTTAAATGTTTGAATTTAAATAAAAGAAAATAATAACTAAGACCATGGTGTGAAGACATTTCATGTGTCACTTTTGTGATTAATGGAAGCAAAATTAAGTATGAATCAGGAGCTAAATTCCTCCTCCACAGTGGGAGTAGGAAGTGAATGAGGAGAAAATTCTCCTCTTTGACTTTGTCATCAAACTAGCTTTTATTAGTTAGTGTACCACAATCATGCTGGGGGGCCTAGAATTGATACTTTAAATTAGTATGTTAGAGAATTTATAGATATGAACAAGAAAAATGACTGTTGGGAACTAGAAAAATCACTTCTAGTAGAAAAACTTTTATTTTGCTTTAAATGAAAGTTGTAAAACCTTTATGGAAATGAAATAAAACCCATGATTGAACTAGTCGCCTTAGTGTGACATTCCTGCAGGTTTCCCCTTGGCTTAGAGAATGCTGCATCATATATCTTGGAATAGAACTGAGAATTTCATCTTTTCTTTCAGAAACCCATTCTAAATAAGCTCATTGCCTCAGCAACCTGGCTAAAGGGTGACCTCAGGGTCTCCTTATAGAAAAGGCCCTGTTGCTGCCAGCACTCTAGAAGTCCCACAGATATCCAGCTGGCCCATGCTATGGTTTCCAATTATTAATCAGGCAGGCAGCTTGCCATAATTACATACCCATTCCATCTGATGAAAACTTACCACATGGCATTTTTTTTCCTTTTAGTACTTTTGCCATTTCAAGGTGACTTTATATAAAGTCATCTTTTTCCAGTTAAGACATACCAGGAAAAAGTAGATAACAGACATCTTGACTTTCGTTCATAGCTGTAATTTTGCTATTTATCAAGGACTCATTTATAAGCTTAATGTATTCAACATTAGATTAAATAGATTTACTTCATCATAAGCCATGACCTAATGAACCTTATACATCAAAATATAATTTCAGTACTTGAAAGAATTTTTGATTATAGGAATTGTCAAATTTGGCAGTTTATTTCAATAAAGAAAGTCATAGAATATTTTTCTCTAGGGACTATATATATATATACATATATATATTACATGTTTACATATAAAATTTTTAGTCAAAACTGTATTTCATAGAAATAAAAACAAATATGTAAAGCCTACTCTGAAAGAGATATGACAAAGTTATGCTATGCATAATTTCCACGAGCTAATAGAAGATCTTTGTCCTACCATAGACAATCATTTTGTGTGTGTGTGTGTGTGTGTGTGTGTGTGTGTGTGTGTGTTAAAATAACCTCTAGATAAAACTAAGTTTAACTATCTCATGGATTTAGATTTAGATTTATTATGGATGATATGAAAATAACTCTTGCAATTCATTTATAGTTATTTACTGTTATGCACATTTTAATAACAGAAATCCACTAATTTATCCATCCATTCATTCATTCATCCTTTCTTCCTTCATTATATTTCTTCAGGTAAATCTTGAGAGATCTAGATTTTATAGATATAGCAATAAAACAAACCTATTAACAACAAATATCTCTTAGAATTCTTGCACTGTTGAACTTAACCTTGAATTATCAGGCAGGTGGTGGTTGATAAACAAATGCATTTGTAAGTTGATAAGCACTGTGGAAAGAATTATAGCATAGAGGTAGGCTATGAATGCCAGACCAAGAAGCTAACTCTTTCACAAGGATATTTAAATCCAGCATTAGATCAGAAAGGAGAATGAGTGATGCATAAATCTGGGAATAAGATGCTTCTGAATAAGATAAAATGCTTCTGAATAAGACCATTGAGATACAAATGTCTTTATGGACTAAAAATAATTGAATCAAAATGGACTAATATCAATTAGGAGGAATTTAAAGTACAGCTGTGGCATCTCAAGCATTTCTGCAGCCAAGCTTTTTAACTGAGATGTTTGTGTGTTCACCTTTAAAGTATGATAAGAACTATAGCTACCTCTTGCGATACTATATCTGATTCTTTCTTTAGAAGAAGTTTGAGCTCTTTTACAACAATCACAGTTTTAACAAATAAAAACTCTTATCTACAATCACCATTCAGTTTAAGCCATAAAACAGACACCACTCATTAGGATCCTTTGCACAATAACAAGATGGCTTGACTTCTCTCTTTCTCAGTTTGAAATTTAATGGCTCCAGATAAACGTAATCATTTTTCATTCTAAGATAGATGCTTTGTATCTTGCCTGAGGATTTGGATTTTTCCAACTGCTCCAAGGACTGAAAGAGACCTAAAGAGTGAACAGGAAAACCAGAGGAAGAGCTTGAAGTTGTGGGAGTGTCTCCTGCTCCTGGGTGATGTCACAAAAAGTAAAGATGCATCACAGTACAATTTTAATGACACAAAAGAAGCTATTGTACCTATATTTCCAAAGTAGACATTGAGGGAAAATTTAAAATAAGAGATGGAGACACTGTAATATGATCAGAATTTAGTTCAGGAGAATATATAAAATTTTCTGAATTTTTGAATATTTATGTATTTAGCCTAAACATTTTAAATAAATATCTGAAAAAAGCATAAAAATCAGAACATTTTATATTAAACAATCAGTATTTGCAAGAACATCTCTATAAACTCTTTTTTAAAAAAATGTTAAGCATAGCACCTATGCTTAAACAATTGTTATAATGCTGAATAATATCTCTGCCCCCTTAAGCAATAAGTATTTTTATGTGTATATATGTGTATTTATTAGTATGCATATATGCATATTGATATTCATTAGTGACTATAGAAGGGTATCAGATTGTCTGGAGCTAGAGTCATTGGCATATGGACTACACAATTTGGATACTAAGAACGAAATTTAAGTTCCCTGAAAGAGAAGTTAGGGTTCTTAACCACTGAGCCAACTCTCAAGATTTTCTCCCAATATCTCTTTTAAAAACATGTGATTTTTTTTTCAAATTATGTCACACAGTTTTAGTCATAGAACTCAGGTGAATTTGTGACACAAATATTAAAATCTTTTCAAATGAAATTTTAGAAAGAACAGGTACTAATTACTATGTCAATGACCTCATGTACCTGCAAAACAGGGTGTTGTAATTGGTTTCTGGCTCAGACTTTCTGGTCTAGACCAGAGGTTTGACTGGTAGCCTCGCAGTCTAGCAGAAACACACGCAGTCCCACAGAACCTCACAGACACTTATATTATTTTTCTGCTGATTGGCCTAGGGCCCAGGCATATAATAAGAAAAAAAAGGAGTTGAATTAACTGAAGACTTATTTTTATACCAGAAATAAACTCTTAAGAACATTTCTAGAAATAAAGAACTCCAAAAATTTTAAGAAAGAGCAGGGTACTCGAACTGCCACTTATAAAAATGAACTTTATGGGGATGTGTAGAGAAGAAAGAATAACCTGATGTGGTGGGAGGGGGAAGGGACCTTGAATAAGGATATACAAGGTTAGAAAGTGTGACTTCTTTGTTCATAATAATAATAATAATAAAAAGAAATTTAAAAAGAACTTTACTTTCTAGTTTAAAAAGAACTAGAAAATTTAAGAATTTAAGATTTCTTAAAACATGAGGTATTCTGAAATATAAGTATAAGCAGACAGCTCATACTAACAAAACAAAATAATAATAAAAGATACTAGGCTGTGACAGGGGTGATAGACTTCACTTTCTGCTGGAGAGAGTCCGTTTTATTAAGTATGGAAGATACACAGCTATGGAAAATCTTGTGTTGTCTCTAGAAATCTGCATAGACACTAGGAATTTTTCTCTGCTTTTTTACACAAGAGAAAAATATATGTATTTTTTACAACATTTGTGATAGCATTACTCATAAAGTTGTCAAGTACAGACACAATTTATGTACACAACTGAGAAATTGACACTCTTGAATGTATATAAAATATTGCTACACAGAAAAATTTCAAACCATCACTTTAATAAAATACCAGTAAAAGATGACATTTGAAGCTCCATATATTCACATAAATCCCCCAGGTTACCTAAACCAAGCTGTGCTGTATAAGCTATATTTAAAAATAGAGAGTACCAAGAATAGGAAAGTGATTTCCACCATAATCACCACAGTGACTGATTCATTGGGAAGTACAGTTATGAGAGGAAGGCTCTTGTTGGAGATTCTTCTTCACCACTAAGAACATTATATATGAAGGCATATGTGTTAATATTTGCTTTTAGATGTCTGTATGTACTTTATGCCATTTCATCAGGTTCTAATATGATTAGAGTTTATTTATGTTCTCTGTCTCCCTCTCTCTCGTGTGTGTATGTGTGTGTGTGTGTGTGTGTGTGCGCGCCTTTGTGTGTCTAGTGGGTTTATACACACACAACAAATCCAGAAGAGAGTACCCTGGGTCCCTGGATGTTTTTTATCACTCTCTCTTTATCACATGAGATAAGTGTTTCACTGGACTGAAGTCCTACCATTTTCCCACCTTTGCTGGCTAGTGAGCACTTGAGATTCACTTGTTTCTGCCAATACTCAGGGTACAGGTAAATACAGCCATGCCTGGTTTTTCTGTAGGATCTGGGGATAAAACTCAGGCCCTCATCCTTGCTGAGCAAGTATTCTTATTCATTAAACTAACTCCTAAGTCCTTATGATCATTTTTTAAAAATCATAAAATACCATGTGTTCAAGTTTACAAAAGATGTCAGGGGACACATTTTACTTTTCTTTTGTGGTTCTTATTTTTAAGTAGAAAATAAAAATAACAGATAGATACAGAGGAACAGATTCTCCTAGTGTTTCAGGGGAGCAGATGGCAGCCATTGCTAAATGTGCTAAAAAGGTGTTAGGATCAACCATTAATTAGGCTGAACACAGCAAGGAAACAGACAGACACCACACAGCTTTT
Organism: Sigmodon hispidus; assembly: GCA_004025045.1. Lineage (NCBI taxonomy): Eukaryota > Metazoa > Chordata > Mammalia > Rodentia > Cricetidae > Sigmodon > Sigmodon hispidus. The sequence continues at coordinate 7,127 of PVIH01020254.1, read as the reverse complement.
GGCTAAGACTCAGGCATCCCAGAAGTACTTATGTCTAATGCTATCAAGTTTTTGAAAAAGTCCTGGCAGCTTTAGTTTATCTATTAGAATCCATTAACAAAGACAGGCTTTGCATTGGTGTATCTAAAGTGGGACAAAGCAAGACTCTAAACAAGGAGAACTTTAACTCAACACCTGTTCACCAGTGACTGAAACCCTGTTGGGGACTTCACACAAGGCTGCATATTCTATGTACAAAGAAGGGGAAGAACTAACCTTTACTCCAGCAGTTTGTCAAAGAATGTCAACTCCAGTGGTATTACCATATTTCTAATGTTCTGCTAAGTCTCTCTAGCTTCAATGACTATGTTTTGGGCCCATCTCTGTAGTCCTATTTGCATATGTATTGTCTGTAATATAATCTGAGAGATATCCGAAACAGAATTGCCTTTACAAGTGAATGATGAACGTAGAGAAATGAAAACATAATTTATGTTTGTTTCACTATTCCTGTGTAAAATAGCAACCATTTTCAATTTTCATTCAGGGTGTCTGAGTTATGGATAGCGTGTATTCATGAGTGTGCAAATGGGCAGCACTTGCCTCTGGAAAAATATGTGTAGACAAGATGTTTACATCAGGCACTTCTCTACAGCCCTACCCCTTAGATTTGAGAGAGGATCACTCCTTGAACCTGAAGCTGGATACCAAGTGGCTCCTCAGATGGGGATAAAGTACTCTTTAGGTTTACTACTTCACTGCTTTTACATGAGTGTTGAGTACACTTTCTTATTGAGCCATTTCCCCAGGTCCAATAATGCTCATTCTTGAGGGTCTACTTGGATCTAACACATCACATTTCATGGTTTTTTAGTTAATGTTTCAATATCTTTCCTGCTAAATTGGAGGGCAAAGGCAATTCCCACTTTTCTGTTTGCAGCAACACTTCTTAAAAATGTCCCCCAACTGAGGAATGGATTAAATAAATTATGGTACATTTACACAGTGAAATACAACTCAGCAATTAAAAAAATGACATCCTGAATAGATCTGGAGAGTATCATCTTGAGTGAGGTAACACAGACTCAGAAAGACAGACATAGTATGTCCTCATTCATAAGTGGATTTTAGACATAAAGCAAAGGATAACTAAGCTACACTCCACAAACTTCAAACAGTTAACAGGAAGAATGTAATGGGGACATCCATGGATACCCTGGGAAGTGAAAATGGGAAAGATCTCCTGAGTAAATTGGGATTATATAGGGTAGAGAGCAAGGGGACATAGAAAGAAATTATTTGAGAATGAGATGGTTGAGTGGGAGGAGCAACAGACAGGGAGAACAAAGAAATAGATATATTGATAGAGGGAGCCATTGTGGGGTTAGAGAGAAACCTGTTGCTAGGGAAACGTCCAACAACCCACAAGATGTCCATAGCTAGGACTCCAAGCAATAGTGGAGAGAGGCACCTAAACTCAGGACTTCTCCTATAAGCAAATGAATGACCACTCTAATTGTCATTATAGACTCTTCATCCATCAACTGATGACGGCAAAAGCAGAGGTGCATAGCTAAGCTCTGGATGGAGCTCTAGTTACAGCTGAAGAGAGAGAGAGAGGAGAGAATATATGAGCAAAGGAATCAGGATCATGAAGAGGAGACCCACAGAGTCAGCTGACCCATGCTATTGTGAGCTCTCACTGACTCAGAAATAACGGTTGAGGAAACGTCATGGAAAAGAACTAAATCCTATGAATGTGAATAACAGTGGAAAGGCATGGCTTGTTTGTGGAACCTCTTGTATTATACATCCATAGTTTATTTCTGACTGGTTTCTTGGAGCCCAATCCTTACAGAGGAACACCTTACTCAGCCTTGATACTGGGGGAAGGACTTGGACCTACCTCAACTGCATATGCCAGACTGTACTGACACACCTTGGGATTTCTTGCCATCCCTGGGGAATGAATGGGAGAATGGATTGGGGGAGAGAGGCTGAAGGCAGCCAGGGAGGAATGGAGGGAAGGGGAGCAGTAGAGGGTATGAGAAAAAACTTTTAAAATAAATAGCATTACTAATAATATGGATTGAGATAAGTTAACCCCTTCAGTGCATGTGTCTCATAGATAGCTGGTCTCCCTAAATACCCCAGCTTGTCCTCTGCTGTTATCACAGAGTAGCTGTAGTAGTACAGATGGGGCTTTAAGTACTAGGGCTTGAATTTTTCTATATTGTGTGCTACAAGAAGAACAATCATAAAGTCCAGGTGATGACTGCTCAGGAGAGAGCAGAGAGGTAATGGGTGTGAAATGATTACAATATTTTTAAAACAGAATGGGCTCTGAAGTGCCAGTCCATGTGTAGAAACACTGTCTGATCTCTCCTCTTAAGGCTCCACATACTGCCTATGTCAGTGGACAGTTGCCTATCCTTGAAAGGCCTAATTCATTTTCTTGAAGGTTTCCCAGTGGCTGTTCTTAATTCAGTGAGCTCCCCAGAGCTCCAGCCAGTCATGACTGTGGGAGTTTTCCTCATAAGCCCTATTCCTTTGCTCATATAAACTCTCTTCCCCTGCTTTTACCTGGAGCAGGTGTTTAGTCCAGTGATCAGCCATGTATCTCTGCCTCTACCACTATTCATTGTTGGATGTAAGTTCTGTGATGGCATTTGGGGTGTCTGTTTATTTGATTATAAGAGAAGTCTTGTCTAGGCAACAACTTCACTAATGGTTGCAGAACTAGGCAAGGACATCCTGTGAGGTTTTGTAGGTGACCTTAGCACCTGGCCTTTTTCCAACCCCACACTGGCTTCCTTTATTAACATCTTCATCTCTTTTTTTTTTCTCCTTCCTTGTTGCTCCTCTCACTCAGTCCTGCCCTTCTTTCATGAATTGTTCCCACTATTTGTTGATTGTAATTCTTTATGCTCTCAATTACCTAAGGAGATCTTCTGTATTTTCTCTTCCTAGGGGAATTCCTACACATCTCTCCTAAGTTCCTTCTGATCCCAAGGTTTTCAGGGGTTGTGTGTTGCAGCCTAGGTGTTCTTTGCTTTTTGTTTTGTTTTGTTTTAGTTCTTTGTTGTTTGTCTAATATCCACTCATGAGTGGGTACATTACATGCTTATCTTTCTGGGCTTGTGATAACTCACTAGGGAAGATATTCTCCAAATCCATCCATTCATTTGCCATTTTTTTTAACTGTAGAGTAGTATTACATTGTGTAGATGTACCACAACTTGTTAATCCATTCTTCAGTTGAGGGGCATCTAGGTTGTTTCCAGGTACTTGCTGTTATGAATAATGCTGCTATGAACATAGTTGAGCTAATGCCATTGGAGTGAGAATGTGCATCTTTAGGGTATATGCCCAGTAGTAGTATTGCTGGGTCCTTGAGTAGATTAATTCCCAGTTTTCTGGGAAACCACCATACTGCATTCCATAGTGGATATATCAATATACTCTCCCACCAACAATGAAGGAACATTCCCCTTGCTCAACAACCCCTCCAGCATAGGCTGTCATCTGTGTTTTTGATCTTAGCCATTCTGGGTATCTCAAAGCTGTTTTGATTTGCATTTCTCTGATGGCTAAAGATGTTGAACACTTTTTCATGTGTTCTTCAGCCATTTGTAATTCCTCTGCTGAGAATTCCCTTTTTAGTTCTGAACTCCATTTTTTAATTGTGTTATTTAGGGTTTTGGGCTCTAGTTTCTTGAGTTCTCTATATATTTTAGAAATCAGTCCTCTGTCAGTTGTAGAGTTAGTGAAAATATTTTCCCATTCTGTATGTTGTCATTTTGTCTTATTGACAGTGCCCTTGGCCTTTTCAGTTTCAGGAGGTCCCACTTATTGATTGTTGTTCTTAGTGTCTGCACTACTGGTATTATATTTAGGAAGTGGTCACATGTGCTAGTGGATTTCTTTTCTATCAAATTCAGTGTACCTGGGTTTATGTTGAGGTCTTTGATCCACTGGGATTTAAGTTTTGTGCAGGGTGATAAGTTTGGATTTATTTGCATTCTTCTACATACTATGATCCAGTTATACCAACACCATTTGTTGAGGATACTATCTTTTTCCATTGGCTATTTTTGGCTTCTTTGTCGAAGATTAGGTGTTCATAGGTGCATGGTCAGGGTCTTCAATTCGATTTCATTGATCCACAAGTCTGTTTTAATGCCTGTACCAGACTGTTTTTATTACTATAGCTCTAGAGAATAGCTTGAAGTCGGAGTTGGTGATACCTCCTGAAGTACTTTTATTGAGCAGGATTGTTTTGGTGATCTTGGGTTTCCTGTTATTCCCTATGAAGCTGAGTATTGTTTTTCATGTTCTGTAAAAAAAAAGTATGTTGGGATTTTAATGGGTATTGCATTAAATCTATAAATTGCTTTTGGTAAAATTGCCATTTTTAATGTGTCGATTCTACCTATGCAGGAGCATGGGAGGTATTTCCATTTTTTTTTATATTCTCTTTGATTTTTTTCTTCAGTGACATAAAATTTTTGTTCAAAAGGCCTGCTACTTCTTTAGTTAGAGTTATGACAAGATATTTAATGCTATTTGCAACTATTATAAAGGGTGATGTGTAGAGAGCTGCCTGCTGCTGCACCCTAAAGATGGTGCTGATTTCCGGCCTCCACCCACCCCCCTGTGGGTGAGTGCTCTCTTTTGATAAACAACTCCTTATTTGGCTTGAGCCTGGGGTGTGGTTTGCTGTTGCATATGTGGACCTATGAGCTGTGCCCACGTGGCTTATTGGGATTGAATGCCCTGAGATTTTCTAGTCAGTGGGCATGGTTTCCCTAGAAGAAGGAGAAGGAGAGAAGAACAAAGAGAGAACAATTGTAAAGGTCCCAAATAAACTGCTGAAAGAAGATCCTGGGTGTTGCGCTTTCCTTGCTGGCAAGGTTGCGCGGGACAAGTGGTGGCCCTTACGGGGAAGCAACTCCTGCGAGCTTCAGGCATCAGAACTTTCTGCAGTCAGGGGATCGACCAGTAAGTCCCAGGTAAATTGGGATCCGCAATCAAAATGGGTAGCTCTGACCTGTAGATAAGGCGGAGAAGAGGGAGCTCACTGACAAGTGAGTATAACCTCTTATAGTCGTGGATGCACAGCAACCTTGAGCTTAAAGTGAAAGTAACAGCAGTTGCAAACTTAGGCTTAAAGTGAAAATAACAGCAGTTGCAAACTTGAGCTCAAAGTGAAAGTAAAAGTATTAGGAAAGCTGGGGCTGTTTGGTAAGGGCTCCAAGAAGATTTTTAAGGTAGGAATTAAAGGTTATTCAAGGATGGCATCTTCAACCTCACATCCAATTTTTTTGGCTCTTAAGGAGCTGCTTCATTAAGGTTTTTCTGAGTCCGCTCTGCTTGCTAGCAGTGGGAAAGATTCGTGGGTTCCTACACCATATTGAAAAGCAGCCAAGAGGGGCAGAGTCAGCATTTAAAGTGATAGCAACATTTTAAAAGCTCTTTGAATTGAAAAATGATTTAGAATTCTCAATAAAACGGATTTAGACTCTCAAAACCTCTAAATGGGGAAGGAATTAAAGATAAAAAAGCCACGTAAAGATGGCAGATAAACAGAGAGTCTGGATTCTGGTTATTGCATTTTCTTGTAATTTTTTAACTTTTAATGAGCTAACTGCAGAGAGACAACTGATTACTAAGGCTGCTAAGTTAAATAAATGCATATACTTTAAAGATATCCTGACTTTGAAATCTGTTTATAAGAATATGTTACTTGGGAAGATAGTTTCTGCTTTTGTCTCCATGGAAGATCAAAACCTGTGGATTGGTTCTAGGCAGGTGTGGTTCCATTTGCCAAGGCCACCTGAAGCTGATAACAGGCCACCTTGGAGATATTGGGAGGAGAGATCAGAGGGGGCAGGCAGTGAAGAAGGACAGAGTGAAGGGGAAGAGTTGTGCCCCAACCTTGCTGATATAGAAACTTCTGAGTCTACAGACTCGGAGGAAGAGCTTCTGTCACTCATAGAACAGATGAAAAGAACAAGTATGGGAAGGAAGAAAAAAGGAGGGAAAAGGAGGATCCAGATAGAGGAGAGTGCTGCACATCTCCAGCATTTGCAGCGCCTTCGGCTCCCCCTCCCTATGTGGAAGGTGGAGGTGGCGGTTTGGGGAGTGCTTTTAGTCTGGGGGCATGGAAGGCAGTCAGAACAGAGGTTGCAGGATGCTTGCCTAAATAGGATTGAGGAAGAAAAAGATTTTGCCCTATGCCTTTTGCCTACATTCAGACAACCCACATGGGTACTATGGCAATCAGGTCCACTGTTGTGGATATACCCAAAGGTATCGCCTAGTAAAAGTATAGAACATTACCCTACAGTGTAGCTGATTTAGCTCAGAAGGGCATCCAACAATCCATTCAGTATTTTGGGCATGCACCAGCCGTAATAATTGTGCTATACACAGCAGCACAGGTTAACACCCTGTGTGCTGTTGTTGATGATTGGGCAATTCTTCGCTGTACCTTTGCTGGAAAAATAGATAATCATTACCCACAACATCCTCTTAAGACATTTTTTAAGGAGCACTCCTTAATTTTTCCCAAGGTCACCACCATAGACCCGGTGGCGGGAGCTGTCAATGTATTCACTGATGGCTGGAAAACAGGAGTAGGTGCCTATATGGTGCAAGGCAAACAACCAGTTCAAAATCAATTTACTCCTGGTACTTCTCAGGTAGTAGAACTTCAAATACTATATGAAGTGTTTAAAGAATGCCATTTTGCCCTTAACTTGATATCTGACTCAGCCTATGTGGTTAATGCTTTAAAGATGCTTGAAGGGGCAGGACCAATCAAATCATTTAGTACGGTCACTGTCCTATTTAACCACTTGCAAGACTTGATTTTGCAATGAAAGGAGAGATTTTTTCCTCAATATATCTGTGCTCATACTGGTCTTTCCAGTCCACTCAGTGAAGGCAATGCCAAGGTGGATATGTGCACTAGACAGGACTGGGTATTCTTTACCTCTCCTGTAGTCAAAGCTCAAGAATTTCACCAGCTATATCATGTGAATGCTAAGACCTTACAACAAAAGTTTCAGATATCCAGAGCTGAGGCACGTCAAATAGTTTTGGATTGTGCTCAATGTGTGGTGTATCACCACCCACCTTCCCTA
>PVIH01020253.1:0-24471 GCA_004025045.1 Sigmodon hispidus | reverse complement strand
CAGTGAATTCAATCTATAGATTGCTTTTGGTAGAATTGCCATTTTTACTTTTTGATATGACCTATGCAGGAACATGGGAGATCTTTTCATTTTCTGATGAGTGGCTTGGGTTTTCAGATAACTGTGGTCTCATAAAAGAAATTTGGCAATATTTCCTCAGTTTCTACTCTATGAAACAGTTTGAGGAGTAATGGTAGTATTTTTTTCTTTGAATGTCTGGTAGAATTCTGCTCTGAAACTATCTGGACCTGGGCCATTTTTACTTGGAAGTCTTTTAATGACAGTTTCAATTTCCTTTAGGGTTATAGGTCTGTTTAGGTAACTATTCCGATCTTCATTTAATTTTTTTTTTAAATGGTACATCTTCAAAAAGCTGTTCATTTCTTCTAGGTTTTCCATTTTAGTAAAGTATAGATTTTCAAAATATGAACCAATAATTCTCTGGATTTCCTGGTGGTTTGTTGTTATGTCCTCCTTTTCATTTCTAATTTTGTTGATTTGGACACTTTCTCTCTGCTTTTTTTGTAAGCTTGGATAAAGGTTTATCTATCTTGTTGACTTTCTCAAAGAATCATCTCTTTTATTCATTGATTCCTTGTATTATTATTTGTGTTTAATTGGATTTATTTCAGCTCCAAGTTTGATTATTTCCTGCCATCTACTCCTTCTATGTGAGTTTGCTTCTATTTATTTTAAGGCTTTCAGCTGTGATGTTAGTTGTCTAGTGTGGGATTTCTCTAGGTTTTCCATATAGGCATCTCATGCTATGAACTTTCCTAAGACTTCTTTCATTGTGTCCCACAAGTTTGGCTATGTTTTTGATTCATTTTCATTAAATTCTAGGAAGACTTTGATTTCTTTTTTAATTTTTTCCTTTACCCAGTGTTGGTTTAGATGAGTGATGTTTAGTGTCCATGAGTTGGTACACTTTCTGTGATTTTTTGATGATTTTGAACTCTCACTATAGGCCCTGGTGGTCCAATGTGTTACAAGGGATTATTTCCATTTTTGTAACTATTTGTATTTGTTTTATGACCAATTATGCGGTCAATTTTAGAGAAAGTTCCTCTGGTACTGAGAAATATATATATTCATTTGCATTTGGGTGGAAGCTTTTGTAAATATCTACTAAAATCATTTGCATCAGAAGCTCTGTTAGACTCCTTATTTCTTTGTTGAGTCTCTGCCTGGTTATCCTATACAAGGGTAAAAGTGGGGTACTGAAGTCTCCCACTATTAGGGTTTGATAATTGATGTGAGTTTTGAGCTTTAGTAGAGTTTCTTTTACATAGGTACATGCCCTTATATTACAGACATTAATATTCAGTATTGAAGTCTCCTCTTGACCAATTTTTTTCTGAGATGAATAAATAATATCTATCTTGGTCTCTTTTAATTGAGTTTAGTTTGAAGTCAACTTTGTTAGATATTAGGATGGCAACAACAGCTTGTTTCTTAGGGCTATTTGATTTGAAAATCTTTTTCCAAAACTTTACTATAAGCCTCTGTCTGTCTTTGTGATTGAGGTGTGTTTCTTGTATACAGCAGAAAGATGGTCTCTGTTTTTGTATCCATCTTATGAGTGTGTGTCTTTTTATAGGTGAATTGTGTACATTGATATTAAGGGATATTAGTTACCACTGATTGATATTTCATGTTGGGATTAGGATTTCATTGTTTCTTTCAGGGATTTGTTCATCTCTTCCATTTTTATGTTTGTATTTTCTTCTGGTTTTTAAGGATTTTTTTTTTATATTCTATATTAAGGCTTCTAGTAGCTCCATAAATCTGTTTTTGAGCTTGTTTCTTTCAATTTCCTCTTCATTGTATTCATTTCCAGATAGTTTTGTTATTGAAAACAGTCCATAATGGCCACCTACACCCTCCAGATTCCTAAGATGCCAACCACTCAGTCTCCCCATAATATTATCACAATTCATGATTACCATTGTTTTGTGACTCACTCAAATTAACCAGGGCTTCCTGTGTGACCATGCATTTATAGATATCTGTCAGATCCTGGTGGTCTCAGCAGTAGGAATTGAACTGAAACTTAGTCAGAAACCATCAAAATCCAATACTTCACAAGTAAAATGTATAGAAGCAAAACACCACTCTGTCATGCTTATGTTATTATTGGTGCTTCTTGTTTAAGATTTCAGTGTGGTAGATAAAATTGCAATTTAATTTAATATTTGTGTTAAGGCTAGAGAATGTTTTTTTCATAGAAATTCACCATATATTCTGCTTTTACATGCTTCTGGGCCCTCCATCCATAATATTACCTGAAATCACCATATCTTCTGCTTTTACATGCTTCTGGGCCCTCCAGCTATATTATTACCTGAAATGTGAAGGATGTTATAAATGTTTATTCAGAAATAAGCCCAATATCTTAGCTTTTTGTTCTGGTGATATGTAGTATATTTAATAAAACCAGTCTGGAATATCAGAGAACAGAACCACCCAAAATCAGTCCAGGAGGTTCAGAGAGTCCTAACTCATGGCAGTAATACCAGGAAGGGGAAATACCAGGAGTGTTGACATACATCTTCAATCCCATAACTCCAGAGAAAGAGATCTTTCTGTTTCTGTGAATTCAAGGCTAACTATGAAATAGTAGCAGCCCATACCATTAGGCTTAATCTGCATGTAAAAACAACTGGGCAAATAAGGTATTTAAGGCATGCATAGAAAGACAGATTCATTCTGTACAAGTGAAAATAAGTGTGGATGAGGAAGCTCGAAGATAGCTGGGTGAGAGTTGACTGGGATCTGTTTCCTCTCTCTGATATTCCAGCTTTTCTCTAATATCTGGCTTTGAGTTTCATTTAATACAACCAGAATTTATGCAACATTTTCTCTCCAACTTGAACACAATTTTCTGATGAAGAAAGCCTTTATAAATAAAATTAGTCCTTTCTTTTGAAGGATTGGATTAGATTTTTGTTTGGAAACAAGCATGGATATATATGCCAGGCAATTTGCTTTAGGTTGGAACTGGCTTTAGCCTTCATGGGGTGGGCTGGGGGGCTGGATGAGCCTTTGGTCATGGGATCAAGTGTAACAATGATGACATAGATACATTGGGCTGAATCAGAGGAGAGAGGGTGGGCAGGTAGAGCTCTTGATGGGGCAGAAAACTCTTGGATGGTAAAAAGAAAAGGTATGGTAAGGATTTCAGAAAGAATGAACAGAACTCACTGGGACAATGTACTGTATGCTACCATCCTGATGAGGAAACACAGGTATGAACTGATAAGCCATATCTTGGTAGGTGAGGACAAGGAAACTCTTTAGGGCTGTGGGTCTACTCCATGCTGTGCAGAATCCTTCATTCTTGCAGATCAGAGGCAAGAAAGAACTGAGTCTTTGTGTAGCTAGGGTTGTCATGATGGCATAGAAAATAGAGATAAGGATACCTCATGATGCGAAAAAGAAGTGGTATCTGACATGGCAATGTCTGGTTCTTTCATTGAGCAAGGTAGTCAGAGACATTAACCCTTGCTTTAAAAGGCTATGGAAATTTCTTGTTTTGTGTACCATAATCAGGAAGTTTCACTCTTATTAGGGATATTTAAACCTAAACTTTTGTCTTGGAGAACTCAAAGTTTCACCATGTGACAGATAGGCCTCTATTGCATGAATTATATTTGGTATATATTGGAAACCTGAAGCCAGGTATTGGGGAAAAGATGAAATTTCAGAGAGATAGAGAAACAAAGCAGAACCACTTTTCATCCACCATGACTTAGGCCTAACCCTGTGAAATACTCTGATCTAACTCTCCCCTCAGACCACTAACCCAGTGGCTAAGGCAGCTGGAAATCCTCCAGCATTTTTCTCCAGCTCAGCTATCGTATTTTCCACTTTTCATATTCCTAAAGTAAAAATTTAATGTGGGGCTGACCCTGACCTTCATGTCTTGGTTCTGAGTCTGACTCTCTTGATATTCCAGACTATTTTATTAATTATATATCACCACATATCCTCTTCTGGTTTATTAAGACTTATTTATATATTATTTAGTATACAGTATTCTGTCTGCATGTATGCCTGAAAGCCAGAAGATGGCACTAGATCTCATTATAGATGGATATGAGCCAGAATGTGGTTTCTGGGAATTGAACTCAGGACCTCTGGAAAAGCAGCCAAGGCTCTTAACCTCTGAGCTATTTCCACAACCCCATATTTTTTTTGTTTCAAAAATAAAAAGGAAGTTTATAACTAATATAACATAAACTATATAATAACTAAAATAATAATGTATAATATATAAAAGTAATAACTACATCAGTAACATCTAGCTCAGAAATGATTGACACATTCAAAGAAAAGTTAATTCATTATTCATCCTATGTTGGTGAGTCCAAAGGATTCTACCTAATTCACTTTTTAATCTGTCTTGTATTACCAACCAAAAACTACCCAACTTGTAATATTCTCTTCCAAAAATGTCACAACGAAATGGTAACTACAACTATCTAATCTTCAACTCCTTCAGATTCCCAAACAGAAAATAGTATTAACTAAGAAAACAGTACATGTATGCAAGTTACTTCCAAAAAATATGAAAAATGAAACAGCTGGCTGCCTAAAGAGTCATCCAATGTTCCACTACAGCATTCAAGTACCATCTTGGGCCTATAGACCTAACATATCTGGCAGACTTTTCTGTTTAGCTGGATATTCTTAACCATCTTCCTACCTAACCCCAACCCTAACATTTCCCCTTTCTATTGTTACCAACTTAAAGTTTAAATTGTTTTGCTACAGTTTAAAGAATTGTCACATCAGTTCATGAGTTATTATTTCTCCAAATGAAGAAGATTTTCCTGTTCAAATCAAGTCTATTAATTTTAGTAGTATCCATAACTTTTCTTCATTTGAAGAAACAAAGCAAAATCCATTCCTCAATGTAGTGTATATCCTCGTTTCCTTCTTGAGGTCAATACAACTTTGAAGTAGACAAGCTGATTCAGCTCAGTAGTCTATTTTTTTAAGTCTAATACCTTTCCACAACTATTGTTTCTTTCTCATTAGTATTGAGAAAATTCAAAATTATGGCATAACTAGATGGCAATATCTAGATGAATGCAAATAGATCCATCTATATCACCCTGCACAAAACTCAAATCCAAGTGGATCAAAGGCCACAACATAAAATTCAGTTACAATGAACTTGATAAAAAAAGAAATTGGGAAATACCCTCCAACACATTGGCACAGGTGACCACTTCCTAAATATATCAGTAGCAACACAGACACTAAGAACACTTAATGACTGGGACCTCCTGAAGACAAGAAGCTTTTGTAAAGCAAAAGACACAGTCAATAAAACAAAATGACAGCCTAAAGAATCGGGAAAAATCTTTACCATCCTTACTGAAAGACTCTGAGTTCTAGGGCTGGACCCAGACATTCAGTTCAGGTATCCGTCCCAGTGCTAACACCCCCTTTTTTTTCCATTTGTGGGTGCGAGCCTGGAAAACTTGCCTGAGACTTGTCCAGGCTTGCCCAGACATGCCCAGGGTCCCCTGTCTCCCCCCCTACACAAGCACAAGCCTGTGAGCAGATAGTAAAAGGGTTGCTAAGAGGAACCATTAGATAACCAGAAGTACGTGACTGGGACTGCATACCACAAGAAGCCTGTAATCAGGGCCAATGCTCAGGAAGCCCCCCTCCCAGCAAGTGACCGTTTCCTCCCGCCGTTCCTTCCTGCCACTAGGCCTTCATCCAATAAGTAAAAGTTGTTGTTTAAATGAGCAAATGATTTCCTTGTTTTCCCTATAACCACGCCTTTTGCTTCTGTAAGTCTGCTTCCAGCTCTCCCCTATGCTATAAAAAGCCCCCTGAACAAAGCATCAGCACGCCAGTCTACTCTCCAAGTTCCTGCTGCCCGAGGATATCTTCATAACCTGAATAAAACCATCTTGCAATTTGCATCTGATCTGTGGCTCAGCTCGGTCTTTGGGAATCAGGGTCTCCTCCTGAGGGAAGGTCCTCATCAGAGGGTCTTTCACTTACATCTGACAGAGGACTGATCTCTTAAATATAAGGAGAACTCAAGAAACTAGAGGCCAAAAGCCAAATAATCTAATTAAAAATGGGTTTCAAAACTAAAAAGAAAATTCTCAACAAAAGAATTCTAAATGCTTGTAGGGCACTTAAAAATTGCTCAACATCTTTAGCCATCAGAAAAATGTGAATCAAAATAACTTTGAGATATCACTTGACACCTGTCAGAAGGGAAAATCACTGAGACATTTTCTCTCTCCTAAGCATCCTTTTCTGGCCAGAGGAGACCAAGAGATTTGTGTCACAAGGGACCTACAAAAGTGGCTCACATTGGGCCTGGAGAGATGGCTTAGCAGCTGAGAGCACAGATGGCTCTCCCAGAGGACCTGGGTTCAATTCCCAGCATCCACATGGCAGCTCACAACTCTCTGTACTTCCATGAAAGACCCTTGGAAGAGGACCTTCCCTCAGGAGGAGACACTGATTCCCAAAGACTGAGCCGGGCCACAGTTCAGATGCAAACATTAAGAGGTTTTATTCAGGTTGCGAAGATATCTTCAGGCGACAGTAACTCGGAGAGCTGACTGACGTGCTGAGGTTTTGTTCAGGGGCTTTTTATTGCATAGGGGAGAGTGGGAAGCAGGCTTAGAAAAGCAAAAGGCGTGGTTATAGGGAAATCATTGGCTCATTTAAACAACAGCTCTTACTTATTGGATGAGGACCTAGTGGCGGGAAGAAATGGTGGGAAGAAACGGTCGCTTGCTGGGAGGGGGACTTCCTGAACATCTGGCCCTGATTACAGGCTTCTTCTGGTATGCAGTCTCACTCACATGCTTCTGGTTATCTGATGGTTCCTTAGCAACCCTTTCACTATATGCCTGCTCCCAAGCTTGTGCTTGTGCTCGGGGGCAGGGGGGACTTGGAATGTCTGGGCAAGCCTGGATAAGTCTTAGTCAAGTTTTCCAGACTCCCTCCTACAAGTGGAAAGGGGAGGTTATCTTTGAGGCACTCTGCTGGATACCTGAACTGAATGCTGGGATGAGCCCTAGAACCCAGAGTCCTTCACCAATTCCATTCAAGCACCAAGGGAAATAAATGGATAAATGAGAAGGTTTTTTTTAAACTTTTTTTAAACATTTTATTTATTTATTTGCATTTATGTTTGCCTGGAACTGGAAGTACAGACAGTTGTGAGCTGCCATGTGGGTACTGGGAACCGAACATGGGTCCTCTGAAAGAGCAGATGGTACTCTTAACCACTGAGCCATCTCTCCAGCACTGAGAAGTTTATATTTATATATACTTGGGTCACATTGTCAAAGCCATTTAGGTCTGTGTCAGTTCAGAAAATGGACAGGGTAAAGGGATTTTAACTTCTGAATGGTCATTACTCTCTATAGAAAAAGAGGTAAAACTAAGCAGAATCAGGTAAGGGCTTCTGATTATCAGAGAGGACTCCCTATCCCAGCTCTGAGACCTCTGGGATAAATTTCACCACAGAGTAGACTCCAGCCCATTTCACTTCCGATTTCCTAAGAGATGTGATTGCTCATTGAGGCTGTACCCCTCCCCCAAGCATCCTCTTTTGGGGAAGGTAATTTGAATACTGTGATAGTCTTGTGAGCTGAAAGCAAAGACACCTGCTAGGCCAGGATAAAGCACTTCATTGACTCCATTATTCTCCTTCCTCTCCCCTCCCCTCCCCTCTGAGTTTTCCCTTTGTAGGCAGGCAAACAGGCCAGAAAGGAGTGAGGGATGGATAATAAAACCCTGTGAGCTCAGGGCCTTTAACAGGACACTGCTGACAACAGCCAGGAGATGGACATAAGAGGACCCACAGCAGGCAAAGAATTCTGAGGATCAGAAGTTCAGGTGCAGGGAATAGAGGCAGAGAACTCCATACATATGGTGTCTTTTAACAGATAGTTGTGGGGTTGCTGGTGTTGTTCAGCAATTAGAACTTGCTTTGCATGTCTAAGAACCTAAGTTCCATCCTCAACTCTAGATAAGAAAAGACTTTTGAACCCATTCCTCCTGCCTTGGGATTTTATTGCCTTTATTTTTTTTTAGTTTCTACCATGGATCTGGTTTCAAAAGGAGACTCCTGAATCAACCATCCCATTATGGAAAACAAATAAAGGAAATATTTTACAGGAAGCCTCTATTGTTCAGAAATTTTTACTTTGTCAGGGTTCTGGTGGTGTGACCTCATGGGATTTTGCTGATCCTTGAGATAACGTCTTGCACAAGGCCTGGAGATATTAAACAACTCTTGGCCTGTCCCTTTCACATGCAA
Organism: Sigmodon hispidus; assembly: GCA_004025045.1. NCBI lineage: Eukaryota > Metazoa > Chordata > Mammalia > Rodentia > Cricetidae > Sigmodon > Sigmodon hispidus. The sequence goes on along the minus strand of PVIH01020253.1, from coordinate 16,157 downwards.
AATAACCAGAAGCCAATTCATCCTCCATCCTACCCCTTTCACTACTATCTCCCTAGCCCTAATCTCCCCAGGGCCTGTTACTGGGTCTATCAGGAGTCTCCTGCTGAAATCCTTTAAATAAGCCAATCTTTAACTTGCTCTCTTAGCCTAACCCTGTGTCTGTTTACAGAAGTCACAACACAAAGAATTTTCTACAGACCTCTAATATATTTCCCCTTCATATTGAAGCCCCCCCCAAACACACGGAAACACACACACACCACCTAACTTAGCACTTTACAGTGGGGCCAGCTTCTTTCTGAGAATCCATGAGCTATACACTGTGTTGTTCTGAATGTTTGTAGAAGGGTTTGATGCCCTCTTCTGGCATGTAAAAATATTGAAGAGAACTCATTTTAATGTAATACACTTTTGCTGAAGGAATGAAACCACACATCCAGACATAGTAGGCAAATACTGGCATTGTTTATTTTTGGCTGGCAGTGCTGAAATGGAACCCAGGGCATCTTACATGCTATGCAAATAGATACAACTCTTACCTAGTGTGGCCCTTCACAAGTTTTTATGTGTTTGTTTGTTTATTTATTTATTTATTTATTTATTTATTTTGGGTAGATATCTGGCTATGTAGCACAGACAGGCATTTGCTGCCTCTGCCTTTGAGTAATGGGGATCTGGATATGGGGCTCCAGGTCTTCCTCACAGAGATTTATCTAAAGGACATTAAGAGTTTAAAGCACCTAAACAGTTACTGACAAACAAAGTAGGAATGAACATAGATTGTCTTTATTGTTAGACGGTTTTTGAGCCTAAGACAATGGCAGGGTAGTTTACTAGTAGCCCAGGCTAGCCTCCAACTTCCTATGTAGCCAAATAATCTTGAATTTTTGACTTTCCTATCTTCACCCTCATAGTGTTGGGGTTATATTCACACAACACATGCTTGACTTTTGTAGTGCTGGGTATTGAACTCAGCACTCAGGAAATATGTAATGTTCTCATTGTTAATAAAAGCTGATAGGCCAATAGTCAGGCAGGGTTTTCTGGGTAGAGAGAATGTTGAAAGGACAGAGCTTGAGGGTCAGCAGCCACATGCAGAGGGACCAGACATGTACAAAGCTTTGAGACACATGGCAGTACATCCATGAATAACAAGAACAATTTGCATTATCTCCATGTCACCATCCAGTTCTGCCAGCACCATTTGCTGAAGATTCTTTTTTTTTTCCATTGTATGTTTTGCCTCCTTTGTAAAAAATCAGGTGTTTGCATTTCTGTGGATTAATGTCAAGATCTTCAATTCAATTATGTTGATTCATATATCTGCTTTTATGCCAACACCAAAATGTTTTAATTACTGTAGTTCTATAGTAGCTCTTGAAATAAAGGATGGTGATGCCTTCAAAAGTTCTCACATTGGACAGGATTGTTTTGAAAGTCATGGGGTTTTCTTTTGTTTTGTTTTGTTTTTGTTTATTTGTTTTCCTTATGACATTGAGCATTGTTCTTCCAAGATCTGTGAAGAACTATGTTGGGATGTTGATGTGAATTGTATGGAACATGTATTAGATCATGTGTGTCCAACTCAGTGAATCTATGTGGGCTTGTATGTGTGCATGTGTCTGTGTGTGTGTGTGTGTGTGTTTAATAAGACACAATCTTGTTATGTTACCTAGGTTGGCCTAAAACTCATAGTAACCCTCATTCCTCAACCTTCTAAGTTGAACAATCAGAAGCATGAACCATAATACTCAGAATTTCAAGTTCACTGAAAATGTATGACTAATGTATAATAAATGTTTCTGTGTGTGTGTGTGTGTGTGTGTGTGTGTGTGTGTGTGTTGGCATAGAGGTGAATACATGCAACAGTAAACTTGTAGATGTCAGAGCAAAGGACAATTTTTGGCAGCTGACTCTCATTCCACAGAGAATTCTGTTGAATACACAGAGGTCATCAGATTTGCACAGTGCCTTAGTTAGGGCTCCTATTCCTGTCAGGAGACACCATGACAACTGAAATTCTTATTTTGGTAGCAGGCGTGAGGTATATTTTGGGACAGGATTTCTTTGTGTAGCCTAGACTGTTCTGGAATAAGTTCTATAGACCAGAGAGACCTTGCTTCAAAATCACAGAGATCTACCAGCTTCTTATCTCCCAAGTACTAGAATTAAATGTGCAGATACTACTGCTGGCTGTGTATTTACATTTAGTCTACAGATCTCCTGTACTATAGTTTCTGCCATTTGTTTTTGAAAAATGAATTGAAGTTTGGTTGTGGTGGTGGTTGTTGTGTGATTGTTTTGCCTTTGTCTTGTGAAATTACTCACAAACAGTATTACACCCTATCTTTCTGCTGAACACATCTCATTACAAACTGAATTTCAAGTACTCAGTATGGACGAGGTGAGATTCAGGATCCATACTTTCAATGTGAGCACTTTGCTGTTTATGCTTTTATTCTAACTGGACCATAACTCATTGTACAGTGACCATCTTTGCTGTGAAGATTGATCTGTGACTTACAATATTCTCCCCTATGGTGTTTATATTGTAATGTTTCACATCCATATTTGCATAAGTCTGAACATGGCAGTTTGCAAGGCCAGCCTTGAGGAAAAAGGATTTTAAGTTCAGGCAGCTCAGGCTTTGTGAATCCTTATTTCAGAAACAACACTATGGAAACATGGTGTGGACTAAGCAGGATGCTTGAACATTCATCAGTCAATGGATATGTGAGATCTTTTACACTTAAGGTAATGTAAAAATGGTAACAAGAACATTCATGGAAGGAGTATTAGTAGAAAGTCCTGAATTTTACCAAATGGTGGAGGAACTATTTGAGTGGAGGTACAGGAGAAACAAGATAGAAGAGGAAATCCTGGATACAGGGACATATTGACGAAAGGGAGAATGAATGGACAAAGAAATGAAACACTTCTGTGAAAATATAATATCATCAATAATATTTGGATTGGTTGGAGCTGGTGAATGTCTTTAATCTCAGGACTTGGGAGTCAGAGGCAGGTGGATCTCTGTGGGTCCATGACCAGCCTGGTCTGGAGAGCAAGGTCCAGGCCAGTTTCTAAAGGTTCATGAAAAAAATCTTGTCTGGAAAACCAACAAACAAAAACAATGCCAATACAAATCAGCCAATAACTTGTGGACTGATTTAAAAAAATTAACACTGGGTGTTAGAATCATATGCTTTGGCTTTCACACTCTTGGAAGCAGAGGCAGTGGATCCCTGAATTTAAAGCCAGTCTAATGTGTAGAGTGAGTTCCAGAACAGCCAGAGCTGCATAGACACACCCTGTATTTTAAAACAAACAAAGTTAACAAGCTGGTTAGTAGATGCAAATGGGATGGACAATTGTGGGGTAAAGTACAAGGCAAGAAAGCCAGCAGAAGTATGAAGGGATAAATATTACCATGGGTGCCTGAAAAGCCACAGCCAGGTCTGATATTTAAAAGCTTTTGTAAAAGTACATATATAAAATATGTACCCATATGTTCTCATAGTTTAATTGAAATCACCTAATATTGAGGAATAATGCTCTGCCCTGAAAGCAAAGACTTTAAATGAGGTGCCAGGTGTGTGAAACCTCTCTTTGACTTTTGGGGTTTGATGGTCCCAGGGATTCCCCAAACCATAGAAGTTATTACCATTTGTCTGGTGGATTACCAGAACTTGAAGACTTGAGGCTATTGTTGGGCTGGAGAAAGGACTGAGCAGTTAAGAGCAACCAAAGAACCCAGACACAATTCCCAGCACTTATAAGGCAGTTCCCATCCATCTGTGTCTATTACTCTAGTTCCAAAGGTTCCTATCCTCTCTGGTCCTTTTCAGGCCACTGTGGTCACTAGAAATGCATGTAATACAGACATCTATTCAGGCAAACCACCAATAAGAGTGTGTTGGAGCAAAATTTTACTCCTTATTAAAACTCATTTAAGCTTGTTGTTCCTGTAAATGCCCGCAAAAGCCTTGGATGGCAAATTTTGCGTTATATGATTCCTTCAGTAACTCTTTGTTTTCTCAGCCACTACCACATGGCTTTCCCATACCCACAGCTCCCATCCCCTCTCAGACACTGGGACTGATATAGGATAGGTCAGTTATGGCTGGGTGGGTCCAGAACTCTGAAGAGTCCAGATCGCCCTTCTCCTTCCTTTTCTATTAACCCCAACTAAGAAATAGGGAGCATGTGGAGAAGGCTCACAGTGGATCTTGCTGGAGGTTGTAAACAATCAAAGGTCTGAGATGCGACCACAGGACAGCCAGGCCTGGACCAGGTAAGATTCTTGCATTATAGCAACTTCCCTGATGCCTGAAGTCTTGGAAGTTGGAGCCATCTCTCAGGAGCTGGTGCCTCTTCCCTTTATGATTGTGTGGCAGGAAGCCAGGGAGCCTTGGTCGTTGGAGCTCACTGGGACTCTCAGGCAGGTGTAGGAGGCACCTTGAGTTTGGCCTTGCTCATTAGATTCGGGACATTTGAATTGTGAGCACTGGGCAGCATCTGAAAAGCCTTGGAGGAAGGGCCTTAAGAGGGAAAAGAATCATTTCCTTGGGCCAGAGGATTCTATGGGAGGCCACAAAGGGCTCAAGAAACTTGGCTCTAACCGGGCCCACCTACTCTTTTCCTATGCATTCCTAGGGAGTCATGATGGCTGTGGTGGTTTGAAATAAGTAATCAGTAAAGGGGCCAACCTGTGCATGAGTGTAAGGTTCCCCAAATTTCCTGGTTTAGTTTCCTGGATATTTCAAGAGGAAAAAAAAAGCTGTATTTCTGCAAGTGCACTGGACAGTTCTCACAAAAGTTCAGGGTTATTCACTATTTTTTTCCTGGCTGCCCCTCAAGTCTCTCTATACAGGAAGGACACTGACCTCTAAGTAAGACAATCAACTGCCTCTGTCTTCCTCATGTTGGGATTAAAACATGCACCTGGCAGTCACATTTTCTGTGGTCTACTTTTGCTCACTTGAAAAGACACGAAAGTATGGTCATCAATAATTTACTGTACTGTTTTGGGGATATGAAGTCCTTGAATATGCAAATGAAATCACTCTGCAATAGAAATATGTGCTTCCTGAAATAGTAAAGTACTAAGAAATTTTAGTTTAAAATTTTGAAAGAATAATTTCAGATACCAAAGTTTATAACACACAATTTGACTAAGTCAAGCAATTCCTCTTTTCAAAATAAGACAAAAAGCTAATTTTTTAAATTTATTTACTGATATTTTTAAAAATGTATTTCTTTCATACTCACCACTAATCTTCCACCACCTAGAAATTGCTAATTATTTACAAAGGAGAGCATGTCTGTATTTGTGGGTGTTCCTATGTATCCTTGAATATCTTCTTAAGTATAACTGAGATTTAATTCTCCAGTTCAGCATTATGCAAAATTTTCAATGTCTAAAAAAGATTGATAATATAGTGCTTACTTTACTTGCTATAATAAATAATATACACACAGTGGAATGTGTATTTATTTCTGTGTTTTTACTCAAATGTAGGAAAAGTTAAGCTTCCTCTATAATCTACCATGATGCTGATCTAATACAAAAAGAAGAGTTCAAAACAACATAATCCTCTATGTAGTTCCTGCATCCCAACAAAGTTTATTAATATTTCCTAAGTGAACCTGGCATTGAGTAGGAACTTGCCCTATTTAGCTATCCCTCTTTTCCAAGTATGAATATCCTCTGAATGAATTTGATACCAGAGTAGCTTTCTGGAGACAGATTGGGGAGGGAGAAGAGAGCGAAAGAAAAATGAATTAAAAAAATGAAATATTTGTATAAATGTATACATAGCAAAAATGTAACTCAAATATGTGACTTAAGGATAGAGTTAGTTTTCTGTAAATGATATAATCCTATTGTATTAAACTTATGTTACCTTGTAATAAGTAATATTCTAAAAGGGATATTTAGACTATTTAAATTCTGTGTCTCCTCCCTTACAGGACATGGTATTATTTTAACTTTATATACATTTTCATGCATTTTGACTTAAATATTTTACCTTGTTTTATTAGATTCAAGATCTGAATTTTGTTTTTTTTTTTTTTTAAACTTTTATTTATTATTTATTTATTTATTTGCTTTGGTGTTTGCCTGGAACTGGAACTACAGACAGTTGTTAGCTGCCATGTGGGTGCTGGGAATTGAACTTGGGTCCTCTGAAAGAACAGCTGGTGCTCTTAACCACTGAGCCATCTCTCCAGCCCCAAGATCTGAATTTTGTAACAGCATTTTAATCTAAACAAACATTTAATTTTAAAAAAGCCTTTCAAATAATGATAATAAATTTTGCTCTAAAATGGGTCAAGATTAGAGATATTCTCAGCATGCAGACAATATGAAAAAAAAATCAAGATATTCGTGTTAATTATTTGAAGCAATTTTTACTTTTTTTTCCAATTCTAGTTTATATTCTATATATGATTTTGTAGTTTTCTTCATTTCTCTACTCTTTAAATATATTGTGAAATAACCTTCTATTATGAAAAAGATCTCTGCATTGCTCTTCTGTTTTCAGCTATGTTAATAAAATAAATAGGCCCTTCACCTCTCCCATGAGAACATGTAAATATGAGACAATGAGACCTCAGGATTGGGAACCTGTAGCCCAGAATTACATACAGCCACCTGCCTGTTGCCTTTTGTCCATCTGGGAAGAGCATTCTGCCAGGTAGGTGGGAATCCAGTGCTGGTCCTGGGACCCTCAATGAGGTGAGGGGGTCATCCCATGTGTCATATGACAATGTTCCTTTGTGTTCTGGACTTGCCTGCCCCAGGACCCTGCTGTGCTCCCAGTCCTGGACCAGCTAGGCAACCCCAATTCTTGACTACTGACTGGGCTTGGAAGCATACTTTTGCCCAGGGTACAAGGTGTCAGCTGACCTTTGGCTAACTAGTCAGCCATAGTGGTGACCTAGGTGGGAAGGGTCAAGTAGGCTTCTGTTGAATTCTTGTACTGCTAGCAGGAGGGCTGAGAGGGTGAAAGACTAGAAGGCCACTGTCAGAATATCCCTGATCGCTGCTAGGGGGAGATGCATAGACCCTGATTTCAAAAATTGCTTAGGCTGGTCACCTGGGGTCCTCATTCCCCTGGAATAGACTGCAGGCTTGCTGCTTTTCTCTTCCTCCCTTTCTGTCCCCAAGGTTTCCTCTCCATACTCCCCACCATGTGTCCTCAGCCAGGGACCTTCAGCATCTGGCAGTTACCCAAAGACCTGTATCTCTAGGCAGCTCAGTGAAGGAATCCCTGAGGTCCCAGAGCCCTACCTCCTCACTGCTCTGCGACTCCCATCCTCCAGACATCCTACAGTTGCTTACTGCCTCATGTTTTCCAGTTTGGTGTTAGCTGCTGGGCAGCCATTTTATACTGTGGGATCAGCCATTTGCCGTTTTTTGCTTTGGAAGGGGGGAGGGAGTGCAGCCATGTCCCATGGCAATTGACATTCCCTGTGCTCTACTTCCATCAAGCAGATCTAGTTTGTATATCCTGCCAGCAGGTTCCTGTGACTCTGTGGACATGGGGCCGGCCAGGCTGGGAAAGACAACAGTGGTGGCCCAGCAGGACAGATGCAGGACTCCAGAGGGCTCCTTGGATCAGGAGAGGTAGGGGAGGAAGCAGGGTCCAGGTTACAGGCTCTGGGCATCAAGGGGCCTGCCAGGTTGGGTGCAGGCAGCACCAACTCCCAGGTCCCGGGGCCACCATTTTTGCCTGCAGGACAGGATGTCTGTCTGTGCAGGAGATTCTGCAGGCTGGGCTGAATCTGGGTTCACCTGGGACCTTGTCCTTCCTGCCTGTGAACTCTCCAGCAAGCCCTCACTGTCTTTACCATGCCAGCCAGGAAACCTTTGGCTTTTGCATGAGCCTACCAGCGCAGCTGAAATTGCTCACTTCCAGAATCCACACAACATAACACACACACACACACACACACACACACACACACACACACACACACACACTTAGAGAAATCTCTGAAATTAACAGAGGACATAATCTGTTCAATAGTACTGGTGTGTGTGTGTATGTGTGTTTCTGTAGGTGTGTATGATGTATGTGTGTGTGGGGGTTATTTTATTCTTTGAGTCTTGTCTAAAGAGGAAGCTCTTCTCATGAGAGTCCAAAAATACAGTCAGAGAGGCACAATGTGTATCAGTTATGTTTGTCATCTAAGGGTTGAAGGTAGAACAACAGGTTGGAATGGAGGGGAAGCCTTTAAGGCCTCCATCCTTCTGATTCAGCCCAGGTGGTCACAAGGTATGGAATGGTCCTGTCCAGGGTGTGTTATGTCACAGGTTGAATGGGCATGTAGAGTTTCTCTTCTTGTGGCTTGGTGAAAGAGAACATTTTATGAGAACCATAGCAAAGTTGGCAAAATTGTTTTTATTTTACTTATTTTTGACATTGTTTTCCTGTAACCACTTGGAATTTGGTCAAACACACACACACACACACACACACACACACACACACACACATCTGATCCCCAGGGTTAGCCCCTTCTAGCCTCAGAGCCAATACCCCCAGGAGGTTTTGGACAGAGGGAGAGTTGGGAAAACAGAGCTATTGTTGTCTGCTGGAGGCATGGAGAGTGTTGGTCTGCTAGTGGACATCTGAGAAGATGTCAGCAGTGTGGAGGTGGGCTTCTGGAGAATCTCAATTCCCACAGAAGAAAGGAGTCCAGTTGAGTAGAGAGTGGATAGCATCTCCCAACAAAACATGGATTTTGTGCTGGAACCAGACAGGCCTAGCTGCCCTCGATGACTTGGATGGGACTGAATATAGAAGTCAGGGATGGTGTCAGACAGAAGGAGAGGAGGAAGTGTGTGTGTGGGGGGGCACAGGTAGGAATGAATGAGATAGATGGGGGCAGGAGAGGAGAAAGAGAATGAATCATGGTGTATGGAGAGTTGATGTTTACAAGCAGGCTTTGGGCCGTGAACTCCTGTCTTGGGAAAGAAGTTTCCCTTCCATGGATCTAGCCCATGAGGATCAAGATGAAGGCATCCTGATTGTTTTTTGTGAGGTGGGAATTCACTGAGTTGGACAATGGTGGGGATATGCATCTTGCCCCCTGTGTGACTGTTGATTCTATCTTCTCCCATGTTGCCTAGTTTGCATCTCCTTGGTCTTCTTTAATCCCTTTAAAGAGCTCAGCTTTTCCTTTGAGTCTAGGCCTGTCCAGAGGATTGGGGATGTCCAGAGAGATTACATAAAGTTTCCTGTCTGAAAGGAAATTGTGTAATTTGGAGCAATGAAAGAGAAGGTTTCTGAATGGTTGTCTGTTGGTTGGTATAGGGTAGGGGTGAGGAATGAGGTCTGCAAAGCTGTGTAGAGGGCCAAGATTGTGACAGAGCTGAAGGTCCCTAAGAATGGTTGCATGGCAATGTCTAGGAGATGGTTAAGGTCCAGGGACTGATAGGTAAAAGGGCATGGGTGGAGTGAATGTACCTTTATTTGATGTCTACTTGTCTTTGCTTGTTTTTTTTTTGTATTGTTTTGTTTTAACTTTATTTATTTGCCATGGTGTTTGCCTGTAACTGAAAGCAGGAACTATAGACAGTTGTGAACCTCCATGTGGGTGATGGGAATTAAACTCAGGTCCTCTGGAAGAGCAGTCAGAGTTTCTAAAAGCAGAGCCATCACTCCAGCCCTGTGTACTTGTCTTTGTATCAGGGTCCTTGTTGACCAGCTTCTTGGGGCAAAGTTGCTGATATCCCTGGCCCCTTGATGGCCCCTGCTGAGGATGAATTTGGACATGATCTATGTGAACCCACATGCAGGTCCTGTGAATGTCAGGAAGACTAAGGAATTTGGTGGCCCTTCTCCTCTCACAGAAGAACATCTGAACATCAGACCATGGGACTTTGTAGACTAAAGAAGTGCACACACCTAGCTGCCTGCCTGTTGCCTTGTGTCCATCTGGGAAGGGCTTTCTGCCAGGTAGGTGGGAATCCAGTGCTAATCCTGGAACCCTCAATGAGGTGTGGGGGCCATCCCATGTGTCATATGACAATGTTCCTTTGTGTTCTGGACTTGCCTGCCCCTGGACCCTGCTTCCCTCCCAGTCCTGGACCAGCTTGGCATCCTCAATTCTTGACTACTTACTGGGCTTGGAAGCCTATTTTTGCCCAGGGTACAAGGTGTCAGCTGACCTTAGCCTAACTGGGCAGCCATAGTGGTGACAAGGGTGGGAAGTTTCAAGAAGGATTCTGTTGATTTATTGTACTGCCTGCAGGAGGTCTGAGAGGGTGGGGGACTAGAAGGCCACTGTCAGAATAGCCCTGATTGCCTCTATGGGGTGATGCATAGACACTGATATCCATGGTTGCTTAGGCTGGTCCCCTGGGGTCCGCATTCCCCTGGGGTAGCCTGCAGGCTTGCTGCTTTTCTCTTCCTCTCTTTCTGTCCCCAAGGTTTCCTCTCCATACTCCCCACAATGTGTCCTCAGCAGGGACCTTCAGCATCTGTCAGGTACCCAAAGCCCTGTATCTCCTGGCAGCTCAGTGATGGAAGCCCTGAGTTCCCCTAGCCTCATCTCCTCACTGCACCATGACTCCCATCTTCCAGACCTCCTCCTGCCCCTTGCAGTTGCCTACTGCCTCATGTTGGCCAGTGTGGTCTTAGCTGCTGTGCAGCCATCTTGTGCTGTGTGATCAGCCATTTGACATTTTTTTGCTTTTCAAAGGGTGGAGGGAGTGCAGCCATGTCCCATGGACATTGACATTCACTGTTCTCTACTGCCATCAAGTGGATCTAGATTGTCTATCCCGCCAGCAGGGTCCTGTTCCTCTGTGGACAAGGGGCCAGCCAGCCTAGGAAAACACATCAGTGGTGGCCCTGGAGGACAGATGCAGGACTCCAGAGGGCTCCTTGGTCCAGGAGAGGTGGGGGAGGAAGCATTGTCCAGGGTACAGGCTCTGGGCATCAAGGGGCATGCCGGGTTGGGTGCAGGCAGCACTGGCTCCCGGGTTTTGGAGCTGCCATATTGCCTGCAGGACAGGATGTCTGTCTTTTCAAGAGATTCTGCAGGCTGGGCTGCATCTGGGTTCACCTGGGAGATTGTCCTTCATGCCCGTCAACTGTCCAGCTAGCTCATCTGCAAGACCTCACTTTCTTTACTATGCCAGCCAGGGAACATGTGGCTTTTGCATGAGCCTACCAGCAGCAGCTGGCATTGCTCACTTCCAGAGTCCACACAACACAACACACACACACAGAAGTCTCTGAAATTAAACAGAGGACATAATCTGTTCAATAGTACTGGTGTGTGTGTGTATGTGTGTGTTTCTGTAGGTGTGTATGTTGTATGTGTGTGTTGGAGGGTTATTTTATTCTTTGAATCTTGTCTAAAGAAGAAGCTCTGTGTGTGGGTTATTTTATTCTTTGAATCTTGTCTAAATAAGAAGCTCTTCCCATGAAAGTTCTTAGACCCAGTCAGAGAGAGCACAATGTTTATCAGTTATGTTTGTCAGCTAAGGGTTGAAGGTGGAACAACATGTTGGCATGTAGGGGAAGCCTTTAAGGTCTCCATCCTTCTGATTCAGCCCAGGTGGTCACAAGGTATGGAGTGGTCCTGTCCTGGGTGCTTTATGTCACAGGTTGAATGGGCATGTAGAGTTTCTCTTCTTGTGGCTTGGTGAAAGAGAACATTTTATGGGAACCATAGCAATGTTGGCAAAATGTTTTATTTTATTTATTTTTGACATTGTTCTCCTGGCACAACTTGGAATTCAGTCAAACACACACACACACACACACAAACACACACACACACACACACCTGATCCCCAGGGTTAGCCCCTTCTAGCCTCAGAGCCAATACCCCCAGGAGGTTTTGGACAGAGGGAGAGTTGGGAAAACAGAGCTATTGTTGTCTGCTGGAGGCATGCAGAGTGTTGGTCTGCTAGTGGACATCTGAGAAGATGTCAGCAGTGTGGAGGTGGGGTTCTGGAGACTCTCAGTCCCCACAGAAGGAAGGCATCCAGTTGAGTAGAGAGTGGATAGCATCTCCAACAAAACATGGATTTTGTGCTGGAACCAGACAGGCCTAGCTGCCCTCAATGACTTGGATGGGACTGAATATAGAAGTCAGGGATGGTGTCAGACAGAGGGAGAGGAGGAAGTATCTGGGGGGGCACAGGTAGGAATGAATGAGATAGATGGGGGCAGGAGAGGAGAAAGAGAATGAATCATGGTGTATGGAGAGTTGATGTTTACAAGCAGGCTTTGGGCCGTGAACTCCTGTCTTGGGAAAGAAGTTTCCCTTCCATGCATCTAGCCCATGAGGATCAAGATGAAGGCATCCTGAGTGTTTCTTGTGTGGTGAGAATTCACTGAGTTGGACAATGGTGGGTATGTGCAGCACGCCCCCTGTGTGACTGTTGAATCTATCTTCTACTCCTAAGGTGTCTAGTTTGTATCTCCTTGGTCTCCTTGAATCCCTTTGAAGAGCTCAGTTTGTCCTTTGAGACTAAGCCCGGCCAGAGGATTGTGGATATCCAGAGAGATTACATGAAATTTCCTGTCTGAAAGGAAATTGGGGAATTTGGAGCAATTAAAGAGAAGGTTCCTGTTGGTTGTCTGTTGGTTTGTGTAGGATGGGGTTGAGGGGTGAGCTCTGCAAAGCTGTAGGGAGGGCCTATATTGGGACGGAGCTGGAAGTCTCTAAGAATGGTTGCCTGGCAACGCCTAGGAGATAGTAAGGGTCCAGGGACTGATATGTTAAAAAAAAGGGGTGGAGTGAATGTACCTTCATTTAATGTCTCCTTGTCTTTGTTTTGTTTTTTTTAAAAAAACTTTATTTATTTGCCTTGGTGTTTGCCTGTATCTCTGAACTGGAACTACAGACAGTTGTGAACCTCCATGAGGGTGCTGGTAATTGAACTCAGGTCCTCTGGAAGAGCAGTCAAAGTTTCTAACAGCTGAGCCATCTCTCCAGCCCTGTCTACTTGTCTTTGTATCAGGGTCCTTGTTGACCAGCTTCTTGGGGCAAAGTTGCTGATATCCCTGGCCCCTTGATGGCCCCTGCTGAGGATGAATTTGGACATGATCTATGTGAACCCACATGCAGGTCCTGTGAATGTCAGGAAGACTAAGGAATTTGGTGGCCCTTCTCTTCTCACAGAAGAACATCTGAACATCAGACCATGGGACCTCAGGCCTGGGACCCTGTAGGCTCCAGAAGTGCACACAGCTTGCTACTTGCCTGTTGCCTTGTGTCCATCTGGGAAGGGTATTATGCCAGGTAGGTGGGAATCCAGTGCTGGTCCTGGAACTCCAATGAGGTCTGGGGATCATCCCATGTGTCATATGACAATGTTCCTTTCTATTTGGGACTTGCCTGCCCCTGGTCCGTGCTGCCCTCCCAGTCCTGGACCAGCTTGGCAGCCCCAATTCTTGACTACTTACTGGGCTTAGAAGCCTACTTTTGCCCAGGGTGCAAAGTGTCAGCTGACCTTAGTGTAACTGCGCAGCCATAGTGGTGACCAGGGTGCAAAGGTTCAAGTAGGCTTCTTTGAATTATTGTACTGCCTGCAGGAGGGCTGAGAGTGTGGGGGACTAGAAGGCCACTGTCATAAATAGCCTTGATTGCTGCTAGGGGGCCATTCATAGATCCTGGTTTCCAAGGATGCTTAGGCTGGTCCCCTGGGGTCCACATTCTCCTGAGATAGACTACAGGCTTGCTGCTTTTCTCTTCCTCCCTTTCTGTCCCCAAGGTTTCCTCTCCATACTCCCCACCATGTGTCCTCAGAGGGGACCTTCAGCTTCTGGCAGGTACCCAAAGCCCTGTATCTCTGGGCAGCTCAGGGAAGGAAGCCCTGAGGTCTCTGAGCCCCATCTCCTCACTGCTCCTGGACTTCCATCCTCCAGACATCCTACTGCACCTTGCAGTTGCTTACTGACTCATGTTGGTCAGTGTGGTCTTAGCTGCTGTGCATCCATCTTATGCTGTGTGATCAGCCATTTGACATTTTTTGCTTTGGAAAGGGTGGAAGGAGTGCAGGGGTGTCACATGTCCATTGATATTCAGGGTGCATTATTGCCATCAAGCAGATCTAGTTTGTCTATCCCGCCAGCAGGGTCCTATGCCTCTGTGGACAAGAGGAAGGCCAGACTAGGAAAAGACAACAGTGGTGGCCCTGCTGGACAGATGCAGGACTCTAGATGGCTCCTTGGTCCAGGAGAGGTGGGGGAGAAAGCAGGGTCCAGGGTACAGGCTTTGGGCGACAAGGGGCCTGCCGGGTTGTGTGCAGGCAGCACACGCTCTCAGGTCCAGGGGCTACCATTTTTGCCTGCAGGACAGGATGTCTGTGCAGGAGATTCTGCAGGCTGGGCTGCATCTGGGTGCACCTGGGACCTTGTCCTTCATGCCCCTGAACTCTCCAACTAGCCCATATGCAAGTCCTCACTGTCTTTATCATGCCTGCCAGGGAACCTGTGGCTTTTGCATGAGCCTACCAGTAAGTAGCAGCTGACATTGTTTACTTCCACACAACACAACACACACACAGACACACATTCACAAACACACACTCTCACACACACACACTTAGAGAAATCTCTGAATTTAACATAGGACATAATCTGTTCAATAGTACTGGTGTGTGTGTGTATGTGTGTGTTTCTGGAGGTGTTTGTGATGTATGGGTGTGTGGGGGGGTTATTTTATTCTTTGAGTCTTGTCTAAAGAGGAAGCTTTTCCCATGAGAGTCCATAAATCCAGTCAGAGAGGGCACAATGTGTATCAGTTATGTTTGTCAGCTAAGCGTTGAAGGTGGAAAAACATGTTGGCATGGAGGGGAAGCCTTTAAGGTCTCCATCCTTCTGATTCAGCCCAGGTGGTCACAAGGTATGGAGTGGTCCTGACCTGGGTGTGTTTTTTTCACAGGTTGAATGGGCATGTAGAGTTTCCTTTCTTGTGGCTTGGTGAAAGAGAACATTTTATGGGAAACATAGCAAAGTTGGCAAAATTGCTTTTCTTTTATTTATTTTTGACATTGTTCTCCTGGCACTCCCCCATGGCATCACATCTCCCAATTGAGCTACTGCCAATCTGAGTCTGACATGTCCTAGGCAGAGGCCAGTTTCCTATATAAGGGACAGGTTTTAGCCGTTTGGGGTCTCTGCCTTGTAAGCTTATGCTCTCCCTCTCAAGATGCATTAAAGCTTTTCTGCAGAAGGATCCTATGTGTGCTGCATAGTTCTTGCTGGTGAGACGGTAGCGTGGGACATCTGGTGCTGAAAACCCAGGAAATTTCAACATCATTGGCATCATCGGAGTCCCCTTGAACCCAAGGAGGATTCAGAACTGCAGGCAGGTACTTTCAGAGAGGAATGTCTTTTCTGGATTTTGGCTTGAACTTGTCACTCCTGTGGGAAGGTAGTGTTGAGGCCTTGGTAATTGTTTTGGGCACCTTAATGATCCTCCTCTTGGGAGGGTTCTGCTTTCATTATTTCCAGGATATCTGAATTCCAGAAACTGAATGTAGTGAGAGGTTAGGCATGCACAAAAGGCAACCAATTCCTTATAAGGAAAATGGCCCTCCAAAATACTCTCTTGACAAGGGAGTGTATTCTCATGAATCTGGCAGTTCCTTACCTACTGTAAAGAAAAAAGGGGGGGACTACCTCATACCCTATGCAGAAATTACAAGCTTTAAACTTGAAGAGTTCTGATGATTCAGGGGACTCAGAAAATGAATTAAAAACTGAGGAGGAGGCAGAACTGGATGAGGAGGCAGCATTGTATGAAGGAGAGAGGTACCATCCAGATGACCACCTACCAAGTAACAAAAGGGCAGATAAATCTACACAGTGAGTTCCAGGACAACCAGGACTGTGTAAACAGATCCTGTCTCAAAGAAGTCGAAAGCCAAACCAAAAAATAAGTAAAAAATGTTGCGGTTTTTTGGTGCCTAATTAGAGATACATCACAAGATGTCACACAAGAGTTTATTAAAGGGAGTTACTGAACAGGTACTGGGAAGCAGGGAGGGGGGGAGTAGCAGCTTTCACGGTATTGTTTTCTTTTAAGAGAGCTGGTGGACATAGATCTACATAGCAATTCCTGGGGTGCATGCACTTGGTATGGCATACTCTAACAACACCATGTTGGGCCTGCCATGT
>PVIH01020252.1:0-33046 GCA_004025045.1 Sigmodon hispidus | reverse complement strand
TCCCTCAACTGAAGAATGGATTAACAAACTGTGGTACATCTACACAATGGAATACTACGCAGCAGTAAGAAAAAATGATATCCTAAAATTCACAGGCAAATGGATGGATTTGGAGAATATCCTCCTGAGCGAAGTCTCACAAACTCAGAGAGATAAGCAGGGTATGTACTCACTCACTAATGGTCTCTAAACAAACAAACAAGAAAAAAAAAAAAGCCAAACATGCCCAAGCGGCAAACCACAACCACTAAACAGCTTGGGATCAGAAACACCCTGGACTGACCCTTTGGATCCCACTCCACCTAGAGGAACACCTGACTCACTCTTGAGGGAGAGGGGAAAGAACTGGATTTGGCCAGAAGTGGAGACTGATCTAAGCATTACTGGGTCAGTGGGACCATAGGACTGTATGCTCCCTGCCCAGGGAGGGGATGGGGAGTTGCAGAGGAAAAAACAGAGTTAATTCTTTTACAAGTTTTTTTCTGGGAAATGGTTGAAGACAAAGACCCATTTACACTGAAGGGCAAATCCCCAGCAGCCCAAACCGTGGTGCTTTTACTCCCCGGAAACGCTGCCTCTGTCAAGCAGGACTCTTATCTGTTGCCCTTAACATTGACTTCCCTCACCACCTGCAGAAAGAAAGAACACCTTGAAAGGATTAATTATTAATTTCAAAACAGTCACTTCAAACACTTCAAAAGTCAAAGCATTATAGGAAAAGGAAAATGCCAGAAACTGTATAGTCAGACTTCACATTAGCAGCTTGACCATTTGTACTTTTTTTCTTTCCTTGTCTTAAAAAACTAAAGGTCAATTCAGTTTTATGGCATCAAAGTTATAAATGCCTATAAGCTTAAGATCTACTGGTATTAAATAATTTATTGGTTAAGTCTGACACTCATATTTACAGTCTTATCTCCAAAAACCTGTGAAGTATGTATTATTAAGTAGAATCTACATCTAGATGTTTTGTTCTCAGAACACATAATTCACCTGCTTAGTCTCTTTCCAAAATGTCTTTTTTGACTAAAGAATTTCAATGACATTTGGATATTTAACTTTTTTAAATGTCTGTGAAGTTGAGCATGCAATAAATTATAATGATTGGCAGTTTTGGCATTTGGCTGGAGTAAACTTTTAGTATTAACTATGGGACTGAAGATTTTCAACAGAAGATACCAAACCTGTCAGAAATTATGTTTTTCATTTTTCTCAAACAAAATATCAGGTCAGTTTGGTGTATAACATCTTTCTAGTAGCTGGAAAAATAACTTGGAGATTATCAGCCATCAATCTTTAAAGGCTGGGTATTTGGTATCTTTACAAGCTCTACAAAAGCTTAGTACATTTGACAAATATTTTAAGCACATGGAATGTACAAGATACCACGTTAGACTCTTAAGATAAAGAAAGTTGGCACTGGGGAGATGACTCAGTTGGTAAATTACTGGTTGTGCAAGTACAAAGATATGAGTTTAGATCCCAGCACCCACATAAAAAAAACTATACACAGCTGTTTCTAGCCCAGTATTGGTGGGAGTAAGAACAGAACAGACATATCTTAGGAATTTGCTGGCCATCTATCTGAAAAGGTGAACTCTAGGTATAGTGAAAGATCCAGACTTAAGGATAAGACATAAGACATACATATGCGGGGGGGGGGGGGGGGGGGGGGGGGGGAGGAAGGGAGAGGAAGAGAGAGAGAGAGCAAACTAATAACAAATAATTTTTACTTTGTGCAAGACACCATTCTATGTGCATTCCATAAACTAGCTTATTCAATTTGCCCTATGACCCTATGAATGAGATAGATTTAGTATTTCCCTAATTAAAGGTTAAAAACACAAAGTCCAAGAGGAAAATATTTGATAGAAGTCATCCATACATATGGTAAAGAGGTAGAATCAGGATTAGAGTCAATGATGTCTGTATCCAAAACACTTTCTTTGAATTATTTTTAATATAAAATATATCATAAACTATGGAGTATAAGGTGCTAAAAATTTTTAAGATGGGAGGAATTATACCACTTTCACCAAAACTGAAAGGTCCTTTCAACCAAAGTGACATACAAGTTGTTTGTATTTAAGGTTTTATATTTAGAGGTTGAAACTGACCAATGCTTAGAAGGAAGAAAAGCAAAAGCACTTGTCTGAGAAATGCTATAGGATAAACTGGTAGTCTAGTTGATGAGAAGAAAAATAGGCTAACATGATAGCAAAATCCAGAGATAAAGTGTTTAAAAATCTCAAGTAAGAATATTGAGGTGTGATATCACAGTACCTATAATCTCATCTACTCAAAAGCCTGAATCAAGAAGGTTGAATCCAAACATCAAAGCCAACTGGGGCAACAGAGTAAAACTCATGTTAAAGGAGGAAAAAAGTATATTCTATGCTACATTTTAATTAAAAGAAAAATTCAAATATTAAATCAGCTAGCTTGAAAGTGTAGCAATGCAGAACTTATCTAGAATCTGTAAGCAAATAAAACGTTAAAGTATGGTTGGAGAAATAGCTATCTAGCCCTAGAACCTTAGTTGTTATCCATTCTGCTACTAGTTCCAAACTGTAATCAATGAACTATTTGTCCTAAGAATAGAAATTGATTAAAGGTCAAACGGAGATAAGGCTCACTGAGAGAAGCAGAGGGAGAAGGTGGTGAGGGTAGCCAGGGCCACCCTGCAGCCCAGTGAGTGCTTGGCAGGATAAACCCACAGAAAGGACAAAATCAAGACTCCAGTCTAAGCTGTAGCTTCCTGGTCACTAGGGGCATGTTCAACATCTCAACACCCAGGGCACATTGCAGACCTATTACATCAGACTCAGAGATTCCTGTGCCACTGCCCATAGGTTTTAGAGCTCCCAGGGAGATTTTATTGTGCTGCCAAGTTGAGAACTATTGCTACAGTAAGTTAAGTAATGAGGTTTGACCTTCAAGGATGTCAATAAGAATAGAAAAGACAAAGGGAATCTGAAAAACAGCATGAACAGGAAATCAATATTTCTTCTTTTGAACACACTAAAAGCCATTCTAACTGACAAACTCATGTTTGAAAAGAGAAAAGAAAGCAATATATATATATATATATATATATATATATATATATATATATATATATATAGTGTTAAACAAATTTGGGGAAAATCTGATATTCCAGATCATCATATAAGGCTGCATTAAATGTCAAGGCAAAGGGCTGCTGGGGCCATGGGTGTGGCAGTGTGACTAACCATCTGTTCCCTTCTGTGAATTAGATAATTACAGCTTCCCCCACTTCATCTCACCAGCTGGGAATTCTCGGGGTGTTTAGTGTAACACAACATATACAGAAAGTCAGCACCATATTTACGGTACCATTGATGCAAACATATGCAACCTCACTGGGCTCCCATCACACTTAACTGTTTCTACTCTCCTGGGGTAGCATGTGCCATAAAGATGCATTTTAAAGTGTTTCTGGGCTTTCAACAGGTTGAGACCCAAGTTGTAGATTCATTAATTGTGCTCACTGCCCTCCATCCTGGTTGACTCAAACGTTGAATGTTTTAGAACCACATATAAATGCAGCTGTTTCTTGGTCTTCTTTGAGTGAGATGGCAAAACCTAAAGGAGCTACCTCTGTGGTTGGCCCTTTCTGTGTTTTATATGACATTAAAATTGAATCAGCAACAAACCAGGGTCTTTGGGGTCATCTGAGCAGCTGGATAACTGGGAATGTGGCCCAACACAGAAAGCATAAACTCACTGAAGACATAAGATGTTTTTGTGTGATTTTATTTAATGTTATTTATTTATTTATTGGAACTTGATTTGTGCAGTCCTCAAGTGTGACCCTTGTAGATGATAATGTTGTGTCATGATATCTAAAGGGGGCTGGACATTCCTGCTTGTTAAATTGTCACTATTCATTTGAGCAGTTTTCTAAACAACTTCAATGTGCTACCAAATTCTAAATAATCAATATTTTATTAGACTATTACCAGTCATGGGGAAAGGAGATTAGAAATGAACATGACTTTGCACAATTCCCTTAAAAAATGCAACACAATAGTTGCTTTCTACACATCATTACCCTTTCAAATCCTAGCTGCTCTCAAAATTATGAATATTAATTATTTTATATATCACATTGTGTTCCAAAAATGTTTTGCAATTAGAGTCAGTTAATCCTCATAAAACCCCATTGAGGCATGCTAATATTAATATTCTCATTCTATAACTAGAGTATAGTAGTCAGGGCTCAGAAGATTTAGATAATGGTGTAAAAGACTAAGCAAGCCATTTGAAAGTGAGATTAAAAATCTTTGCAGTGACTGGATCTTTTGCAGCTCAGTATCCTACACTGAATTATTTTCATGAAGTGTTACTTGGATAAATGTATGCAACTATGCAATTATGAACCCTATTGAACTCAGAATCTTTAATGATTTAGTTATAATCAAAGACAGAACTTTTGACAAGTTATGTTTAATTCAAGTACCTTCATTAAAAAAAATATTTTCAGCACAACTGAAAAATTGAGTCTAAAAACAAAAATTCCTGAATCAAATGCTCCTTCACATTGGAATGGAGAAGAATCAGAATACCAAATATGTTAAATGCAGCCCAGGAAAATTTGACAGATGCAAGTTAAATCAGTTTGTTGTTTTTTGTCTTCTGACTTATTTTTCTATTTCTTTCCATCCAAATTGTGGTAGTAGTTAATTAACAAGTTTTACTCATTCAACATAATGTTAGTGGGAGCTTGTGTAGGCCAGGCACTTCATGAACTCTGGGTCAGGTACAAAGATAGTGAATAACAAATATGCAATCCCTGCCCTGTGGTTCACAGGTTAGCAAGAGAGATAGCTACAGAAACAAAAAGCTCAGTACAGTGTGCTGCTTGCTAGTTCTGACTTAAAGTGTTGTGAGAACACAAAGGAAGCAGAACTTGGTCTTTTTGGAGGATAAGAGACTGACACAGAAACCTCTGAACACCATAGTCAGTGAATATGGAGAAGTTTGCCATGGAAAGGAAACAGCCCTTTTTAAAAAGTTTTTTCTAAGGATGCTTATATTCAACATAATTTTAAATAAATAACCCAGGATAGCAAGTACTACTTTACCACCTCCCTTATCCACAATCCATTACAGCTTACCATACATTTTTTTCTCCCATAACTTAAATCTAAAAAGTGAGGAGCCATAGAAATATCACATAATGGTGCTGGAGAGAGTGCTTGGTGGTTAAGAGCTCTGGCTGCTCATCTAGAAAACCAGCATTGATTCCTGCTACTCACATGGCAGCTTGTAACTGTCTCTCTCCCAGACCTAGGGAATCTAATGTCTACTTGTGACCTTCCTGGGCATCTGGTACACACATGGTGCACAGACATATATGCAAGCAAAGCACCCATACACAGAACAAAATTTAAAAAAAAAAGAAATAAAGGAAAGAAATATCACATAGTAAAAAGAGAGATGACTTTGTAGTTGTAAACCCCAATTTAAAAGTAATTAGTAGAAAGAAATATTAGAGAAACAGAGAGAAGCTAGAGATGAGAGAAAAACCAAAAATGACATTAGTAGTCCCAAAATAGTTCTATTGAATGTGATTAAATTTGGGCTTTATGAGGTTACTGATTCACATGGGTTAATGATTATGGGGCACTTTTTAGAATGAAGACTCTCCACAAATAAATGCCATGATTGTAAAGAACTACCTTCAGCATGTAATGGAGATGGGTTACATTCTTCCCAGGACCAAATGCAGCTGTGCTCTGGAGCTGCCCCATCTGAAGGCAGGCAGCCTGGGAAGATCTGAAAGAAAGCATGTGTGCACAGGGGTGTGACCTCCTCTAGCTCTGCTGTATTGAAGAGAATTTCCTGTGCCAGCTCAGCCATAGCCTGGGTTTCCTTCAGGATATCAAGCTCCAAGTTTACAGTTCCTATCAGGGAGTCTCTTTGTTTGAACAAAGCCTCATTTGTTAGGAAGTGTCACAGATCAGCATGTATCAGATGCAAGATTGAATGTCCCACAAGCACAAAGGCATGCAAAGCTATGCCAGGATACCAGCAATGGGGCTTTTCACCAGGAGAAAACAGATGGCCGAAGTAAAAAAGGCCAGTCATTATGAAAAAGAAATTTCTCCAGCCATCCACCCTCCCCCTTCTTTCACTCCATTGCATTGACAGGGAAACATTTGATATGCTGCAACATCAACTGATGTTTGTGTCCTTTTAATTAAACCAAGAGGTTTGGAATAGGGATGTCCTTGTCTTTGCAGAGAAATGATTTCAAAAAAAGAAGATAATGGAACCTCTTTTTCTCCAGGCTTGCAAGCGGCTTGTGCGTAATTTGTCCTTTGCAAGAGCAATCAAAGATAACCGGTGCGCAATTGATTAAGGGCTTTGTGTCCTTTTAATTACTTGTTTCTACACACTGGTTTAGTTACATGCTGAAAGCAGATCCATCTGAGTTCTCTCTGAGCTGTGGCACTTTCTTTTGCTTACATGGTTTAAGAATAAAGCTATGAGTAAGCCACCAGCACATAGAACAATCCTATCAGATAGGAGAGGATTGTGAATCTTGACTTTTTTATATTTTCAATAGGCTATTAGATGTTTTTACAGAAAACAAGGTTAAAAAATGTTACAGCTTTACTTATAGAAAAATAGTCTACATTTCAAGAGGATGAAGTTTTCCTTAACCTCAAAGTAAAGTACGGAAGATTTTTAGTTTGGCTTGGGTTTAATTACTGTAGTAATTAAATACTTGTTTCATTTCCAGTGACTGTGATAAAATACCTTGACAAACCCAGCTTGGGAAGATAGAGTTTATGTTAGCTTACAGCCCAGGTCACATTATAGCATTGTGAGAAAGTCAAGCAGGCAAAACTTGAAGCCGCCATTCACATCTGCAGTCCAAGGCAGGGAGAATGAGTATAGCAACACATAGCTTGTTTTTCCACTCTTATACAGTATAGGGCCCAGCTCATGAAATTGTGCTGCCCACATTCAGGGTGGTTCTTCCCACTTCCCCCACAGACACACCCAAGGCCAACCTAGTCTAGACAATCCCTCACTGAGACTCCCTTTGCAGGTAAGTCTAGATTGTATTGAGCCGACAATTTCCTTTGATTAGTGATCTATAAACTTACAGGCTAAATTCCTTTAAAAAGACATTGAAAAACTAAATAGCATGATGCATAGATTAGATTTTTGTTGTTTAGATTGAATGTGATGACAAGCCTTTCAAAACAATAAATGTTTGATGAAAATCCAAGACAATAATAGCACACTGTAATTTAGAAAACTAAATCTTTATACCATTATTTATTAATACTTATTTTTCTCCTAGCTTATGTGCTCTGGAGAAAAAGAAAGCTAAGGTTTGCAATCTCAAAAGAAACCCAAACTAACAATATTTAGACTATGTGGCTACAGCTGCTGAAAAAGGCAATGAATGGGAAGCTTAGAGAATGACATCTCTAATCAGAACACTAGATCAAGAGGCCCACCCTCCTGCTTCATTAAGTCTCTGATTCGTGAATGCTGTTGGAATGGTGAACCCACCACTGCATGCTGAAAACTCTGGGGAAAATGCCAGAGTGGAGCACACTAACTTAGCATATTTTCAGAGCACTTTCAAATCCCTTCTACCATGGCAGTAGACTTTGGGAGCATAGATAAATAAAATTGCCTCTTTTGAAGTACAGGTCCTTTTTGCAACGAGCTTGTAGTGAGTCTTGAAAGAATCAAATAGTAAAAAAATGAACATTGTGAGTTCTAACTTACAAAGAAAGAAAGAAATCCACATTCAAAACAAAGACAGGTGACTTCATTCAGTGTGTGGAGCTTACACCTTGCTGAAGCTTACATGGGTACAGACTGAAGGAGGAGAACAGAAGAATCACAGAGTTCCTGCACAGTTCCCAGACAACCATCAACAGCACAGGAGGAAACCCAGGGCAAAGCTGGAAAACAAAGGGTTGTGTAGAGGATCAGACCCACCACAAAGAATTTTAATGCAATAAGTTGTGTTTTCTTTTTCTTTTTTTTTTTTTAACACAACAGTGAGTTGAACTAAGATATGCAGACTAAAAAAAAAAAAAGAATAAAGCAGGTTTTATCTATGTGAAACGTATCATCAATAAAGAAGACAATCTGAGCATATCAAGTACCTGAAGTTGCCACATACCTGTGCTGTTTTCATACTTAGACTAATGCAATAGTGCTATTTGGTAGGTTTATCTTACACCCCATATAATATATTATCTTGCTAATCAGAGCATCTCTCATTCCTGTGTTATGTTCCTTCCTGCTGACTATTGGTGTTACTGGAGAATCCTACTGAAAGAGCTCTTATTTTGCCCTAACGACTTTCTTTTTCAGTTTCTTCACTGTTCTCATTGCCATTATTACAAACTTTCATCTACACTGGATCTGTTTTTTGATATTTCATACTATCCAAACTTAGGCTTCATCCTTTTGTACATTTCTTAAAGCATTTAAACATTTTATTGTGGTTGTTCAGAATTCTTAAGATATTGGTGTGTTGACATGAAAACCATAGCAACTCAATCATTGGGAAAACCTAACAGAATTATAGGCACATAACTTAATAAAACACAAGTCCAAGCACTGCATTTATGCAGTCCTGTAATTTAGATGTGACTAAAACACTGTGGGGGTATAAATAAAGGGACAACTAACAAATACGTAAAGAAGAATTTAATCCATTTATTGAAGTTTAAATACAAATTTTCCTTGAGTGAAAAATGAGTATTCTTATGTAGCAAACCCTGGAAAAAGGCAAGCACAACTCTGCTTCTCTGTCTTCAGTGAATCTTCTATGTTATTGACAAATGTAGTGTTTCTAGCATCCCTTTCTCACAAAAGCTGGCTCTACAGCATGTGCTTTGTTGGTGGGCTCTGATGCAAATCGTTTCTCAGCAGAAGCAGCTCTACCATTATATTCTAATTTGCAGCCAAGCTGGCTTTCAGCTTTGCCTTGTCCTTGGGCTGTCGTTCACTGTCAGGACCTCTGCAGGGTGTGCCAGCTGTTCTCTTAACAGAAAAGGGGGGTAGCAGTCATATGTCACTGGATTAGCAAAAATGCCTGCCTTGGCGGCCATTGTTGCTCTTTTATTCTAGAACCTAAATCATGAAGACATGAATATGGCCACTCCTGGGAAAACTGACAAAGGACAAAATATTTTCCTCAATTAGTATTTATTTTTCCCTTTACCCCATTCCCTCAGTCATCTAGCTGGACTTAGCAATTACGTAATTTTTTTAAACTACAATCTTTGTATAAGAATTCAATCAACAGATCAATGATTCTCAATGGCAGCACCAGCACTTCACCCTAAAATCTTCACATTTGGGAGTACACACAGAAATGCAAGACACTGCCTAGAATTCAAGTAGCTTCCAAAAGTCCCTCTGAAGTCAGCCCAGGATAAGCATCCCCAAGGCAACAACCTTTTTACCCTTCTCCACTTCTCTTTTATCCCCATGTTTGCACTTCTCATATCTCATTCTCTGATATATAAAGACCTTCTAATCTAAAATAAGATAGTATTCAATATGACTTTTAAAATGTTTTAAATTTTTATTTGCTTTTTCAAAGAAAAGAGTCAATAAATTAATTGGCTGATTAAAGATCAGCTCCCACTGAAAGGACACAGAGATTTATCTTTCTTGTACCTCTTGGTCACACAGGTACTACTGAGACATTTGCTAAAATTTGTCAAACTCTGAGTACTACTATTCATGAGGGACTCAAAGAGTGGGCAGAAACAAATCATTCTGTGGACACTGATGGTTATAATTCTACTCCCTTTGGACTTCAATCCCTGTTTTATCCAGTGTACCACATTTGTAGTGCCCCCTCCCGCACACATACCCCTCACCTCCATTTCACAATGACCATGAAAAGATGTACCAGGTGTTTCAAGGGCAGCCATGGGTGGTGCCTACTCACCAACATAGGAAGACACCTGATTCAGCACACTTCTCAAATGATGACTTTCAAAATAACTCCTGCCTTTACCAAAAAATACCAAATAAATTAGGAAGGTTTGTAAAAGTACATCATAGATATAAATGTGAGATCACTGAGGGTTGAATGAAGACATTTTACGTATGCAAAATGTAAAAAGTATTGCACTTCAAAATATGGCATGTTTAGGAACAAAAAAAAGGGAACAGAGGAAAAAATAGGTGTGCATGAGAGGTTATAAATAGAATATTAATAGGATTATGATACTTAACATAAATATTTGAAAATGGCATAAATGAAACCCATTATTTTGTTAAATGAATATATGCTAATGAAAATAAATCTGTTACATTTCAAAGATCTTAAGATTATGTTCATTTGGAATTATATGACCTAGTAACCTCATAGCAGTTTTACTGTAAAATGTACTTACACTTACACTGTAATGTTCATAAATTGTCCAAATCATCCTATGGTAAATTTCTCTGAAAATGAGCCATCATATGACTGAATTTCTTAAGATAAATTCTAAAGTCTTTATTACTTGACCTAATATTTGAAGTAATAAAATGAAACTGGAACATCCTTAAAACTTGAAAAGAATGAGTCGTTATATTAGGTCCCACTTTTAGTGTTGAATCTTTGTCTAGAAAGACATCAGAGGATGTTGTGTGAAGTAAGATGAGGCCATATAAGTCATTATCTAAATTCTAAAACAAAATAAATTCATGATCTTTTGCCTGCTTTAAATGTTACTAATCAATTATGGCATACTTTTTTGTTTAGGCCAGCAAAATCCTCAGAATCCTTCTAAAAATACAAGTATACAATTATTTCATACCTGCGTTTTAAAGTAACACTATTTCTGCACTAGGCCACTGTTAGAATCACACAACCACTGTGAGCACAGTGGAACTATCTGAATTTTAATTGGACCTTGTGAAAGGCTTCCATGGAACTTAGGTAGTGGCTGTAAACCTCAGCCTCAGGGCCAAATTTGGGTCTGCCAGCTGCTCTTATAAATATAGTGTGTTGGTTCACACCACACCCATCTTTTTTTTGTATTGTCTGTGACTATTTTCCCTGCTTTACATTACGTAAGACACTACTTTATATAGTGTGTTGGCCTCCAAGGACTCCTGAACTTTTCATAGTATGTGAAAGAACAAAATAAGAGTCTATGATTAGTTTATTGATCTCAATGGCATTTGTGGTTTTGAGATCCATGACAGCTAATAGAAAATATGGGACTTGTTCTTTCCTACCTCCCTCCTTCTGGTGTGAAGGTTCAGCAGGATTTTTACACATGTTACTGGAACTTTTCTAAGAAGTGGCTACTTACTGGTGATAACCATACTAACTAACCTGTTTGACATTCTGAGGATGGCCTGGCTGTGAAGCTGACAAACAGTTGATAAGGAATCAGAACACCACTACGCTCATCATCAGTCTATACAGTGGGTGCTGCACAAGCTTATGGTTCTTTTTAAACCTGCTCAGGATTTATTAAATATATTTATAAAAGATCAAATAAAGATAATTTATTCAATAATTTGAAAGACAAAAACTGAAAGAGAAAGGAAGAAATTAATAGCTTTTTGCTTTTTAATCTATGGCTTAATTTATTCCTTATAACACAAAATTATTTATTTTACTGAGAGTGGATGAACACAGTAGACAATTAACTTGTCATTTATCCAATTAATAACAAGACTAGCAAATCTCATTTTAGCTTTATTTTTTCTAGAAAATAATCACTATATTGCTGTGCAATGCTACAGATGTCTCCTGTTGTTACAACATTGAGATTATAAAAGGAAAGAGGGGAACAGAAGAAGGGGAAAGGCTTAATGAAAGTTCTGGAGGAAGGGAAAAAATGTTATTTCTTATCCCTGAAATTATCATAAATATATCAAGCAAGTAGGTATACCCCCAATCACAGCTAAAGAACTGAACAAACCCCTGTATGCTGGGTACAGGGTGGAAGACCTCTGAAGCTATGTTAGGAGGATAATAAGACATTCAAAGTCAGTGTCAGCTCATTTCTTAATCATGCCATCACGGGCCCAGACAGGCCAGACTTCTCAGGGCTTTTGCTATGGCAAGAACAAAGGGATTCCCAACAGGAAATCCCTGCTGTGACTCTGTAGCTTGGTTTACTGTGAAGACAGCAAAGTCAGCAGAGGCAGAACAGCTAAAGAATGCTTCACTCCAGAGTTAAACCCATCCCCGGTCCAACTCACTGCACAGGGCACTATGGCTGTACAGCCACTGTCTGGCAGACAACAGTAAATGCCTAGACAGACACCATTAGAGAAACCCAGAGGCCAATGACAGGTTCTGCCTCTTTAAGAGGTGTTTTCCAAGTAATTAACAAGAGGTCAGAATTTTCATCACTGCTGGAAAAAATCTTTTATCTCATTGCCAAAAGAGATGAACTCCAACCTTATTCTACTATATTTAATGGCATACAGCATTGATGACTATTGCTCTGGTTTACTCAGCTTTATTTACCATAATCTTTACAGGTGAAAAGAAAAGGAAACAATAGAAATTTCTCAGGACTGCCTTACTGGCGTGTTGGTGAGTTGGCACCTGCTGCCATTCCTAACACCTGAGTTTGATCCCCAGAATGTACATGGTGGGAGAAGAGAATCCACTCCTGAAAGTTTTATTCTGACATCCATACATTTGTCTTGGCACGTGTAAACACATGAATGATTGAATGAATGAATGAATGAATGAACAAATGAGCATTTAAAATTTTTAAAGGTTATATGATTCTCTGATATTCCATTTTGATAACTGAGACAGTATTTATTTGATACTTTTGCTAGAAAAAAAAAGAGTATAAACAAAAAAAAGCATAGCACTTTTACCTTCTGATCCTATCTTAATTCAACTCTATATTCTTTTGTACAATTGGTAAACCTGTTATTTATTTATTTGCCCCAGAAAGGATTTCTCTATCAGGTAGCTTTGGCTGTCATGAAACTCACTCTAGACCCTTGACCTCATGGAACTATGGCTGCTTCTGCCTCCTGGTTGCTGAGTTTAAGGGTATGTACCACCACTGCCTGGCATTTAATCTATTTTTTAATAATTTTTAAAAGGCACCTGGATTCATCTTTTAAATTTTTACTTATTTATTTGGGGAGGCATGCATGCTAAGGTCTGAAGATAGCTTCCAAGAGTTGGTTGTTTCTTTCTAACAGATGAATTCTGAAACTGAATCAGATCATCTGACTTCCCAATGGCTCAGAAAGCTGAATTAAATTTTTAAAATCATCAGTACTATGTCCAATAGCAATTTTATATTTCTGAGTCTTAATATATAAAGTGACCAATACTTATAGCAATGCCTTCAGCTAGACATTTTTGTTTACCCACTGGTATTTAATATCCATGTCATTCTTAATCAGGAAAAAAAAAACTTACTTCAAATTAAGGTAAATAGAGAAGAAAACGGAAGAACAATGTTTTTGTGTACCAAAGAAAAAATCTTCACCATCCTTCCAAATCACTCTGAATAAAATAGTGGCACTTGATTTGTGTGAAGCTTAATTACCCATATACATTGTAAAGATTTGTCCATCTGGTATGCAGGTGTTTATATGGCTGTTCCACAGCCACACTCTGCCAGGAGCTCGTGTGTGTGTGTGTGTGTGTGTGTGTGTGTGTGTGTGTATGTGTGTGTATGTGTGTGTATGTGTGTGTATGTGTGTATGTGGGTGTACCTGGCTCACACTGGTATAAGGGAAGAAAGTGTGGGGACCACCCACTGATAACAAACAGTACCAGTTTGTTCACCACATATTCTCAAGACTAGTATTTAAATTTTACATACATCAGAATTATTTGAGGAAACCTCATAAAACACAGATCCTAATATTCTCTAAGAGATTTAAATTCTTTTGTGTCTATGTCACAGGGATTTATTGATGTGTGGCAATAGGGACTATACAAGTGTGGGTGAGTGAGGCAAGAAGGCTCTTCACCCTTCAAAAATTGTATAGGTTGCATAGGTTGCAGAGATAAACATTAAACAAATAATCAAATAAGCTGTGAGTTTTGCAAATGGGACCCTGCTCTTCATAGCAGTGCTAAGCTTGGGTTTCTTTTTAAGTGAGCTCACTTCATATTCCACTTTCTCTTTAAGAGCTTCTAAAAAATCATCTGAAGTCTCAAATCCATAACCTACAGTCCTACTTTGTTTGGCCTACACAATGCTGAGTTTGCTATTTAATTTCTGTTGAGTTTATTATTATTATTATTATATTATTATTATTAAATTTGAGCTCCTTGACAATATAAAATTTGAACTTCCAGTTTTTCTTAAGTATTGGGCCACACTAGGCATCCATTTCACAAGGCAACTAGTGGCCAGAACTACACAGAAACTCCCCATTTCAGAAGTTACATGCTTGATATACTTGGTAATGGTTATACCTGTCACCTTGTTTTGGCATAGAGACCAAGGTTATTGGGCTGATCACATATCTTGGCTTGCCTCCTATAGCTGGTTCATTCATCTACTTACAGACCCTCTAAGTTTAGCTTGTAACTCCCTCTCTGCAGAGGGACTAGACAGACCATTCCCATGCCCAGTCTTTCCTCCACTTAAGGATTCTACTGCTGCTGAAGGTTTCAGGCTAAGTAATCAAATGCTGCTCTGTATTCAACTTACTAATTCAAGTACTTTCTCAGTTCTCATTCCAGCAGTTCCTTTCTTTTGGCACATTTTGTTGAGACCAACTGGATTGCTCAATGGCCAGCCTTAAATAGGTCATGCTGTCTTCAACATCTTGAGTATTAATAGAATTTCCCTATCTAAATTTATATCAGTTTCCAAAATGATCAATGTCCCGTTCCTTCTATCTAGTGTTCTGCTGTGTTCCATATCTTCTCCACAAAGTCATTTCTTACTTCCCATGTAGAACAGATCACAGGGAGCAACTGATAACCACATCCTCTAAATTCTCATAAGGCCCATTGCACCTTTTCATTTTACATTTGAAATTCTGAATGGCTGAATCCTGTCTAATTTATCTCCCATGCTCCATTACCGTAGCAGAAAATACTAAACACTAGAAATGAAAAGAGATTTCACTAAAAAACTAATTATAAATACAATAAAAGACGATGGATATAATTTGCCTCCTTTTCTAGATACTGATGTCTATTTTCAATGTCCAAGAGCTATAGATGTGAACTTGTTTGAGGAAATTTTTGTGTTGAGCTAGCCTATTACTCTTTGCTATTCCCATACACATCTCCTGGAGTGCTTTGACTGTTCTTCATTTATAATCAAGCACAAGAGAATTTTTATCTTTCCTTCCATTTAAAAATGCTGCAAAATAACTTGAATTCTTGATCAGGTCTCTACCTTGTTTTTCCTTGGGGGTATATACTCTTACCTTCCATACTGTGAACTTAAGTTTTATTGACAAATACCTGTCATTTGCATTAAGAATCTGTTTAAAGCTGGGCATGGTGAGACATGCCCTTAATCCTAATACTTGGAAAGTTGAAACAAGCAGGTATCTATAAGTTTCAAAACATCCTGGTCTATATGAACAGTTTAAGACCAGTCAAGACTGCATAGTAAATTCCTTTCTCAAAAATAGGAAAAGTTCATTAGCTTCAACTCTACACAAAGAACCACAGGCAATTGAGAAAAGCTGGAATTGGGAGTAAAGATATTCCCCCAAAGAAAAGGATATTAATTAGTTGTCCAGTTTATTTGAAAGCATATTTATAAGTATGATTATATAGATCAAGAACGTTTATTTAGGCAATATGTATACACATACACAGATGATACAGATACATAGAGGCAGACAATAACAATTAGTAAAAAAAGGAGGCCTTGAATATGAAAGAGAATGGGGTAGGGTGTGTGGAAGGGTTGTAAGGGAGAAGAGGGAAGGGAGAAATATCTCCAAAACAAAATATGTACGTGTGTGTGTGTGTGTGTGTGTGTGTGTGTGTGTGTGTATTTATCTTACAAATCATTTATCTGGAGGCCATGGAGATGGTTCAGTGGTTAAAAGTACATACTACTCTTGCAGAGGACCTAAGGTTTATGCCAAGAACTCAAGTTGGGGATTTCAACCTCCTGTAACTCCAGCCCCAGAAGATCTAACACCTGTAGTTTCTGTGGGTACCAGCTTACACATGCACATACACACAACTAAAACAAAAGAAAAAAATGCTTTAAAATATATCTTTTTAAAAAGAATCTGCTAGAATAATAATTCTAGAGATTATAATTATCACCATGATTTGAATGTGACTGACAGTCCTCAGAAAGTTAATACCACAAAAAAAGTAAAGGCACATATGTATGTCCATGTGTGCACAGCAGCTTAATTTCTTATCCAATGTCACACAGCCATGGAAACATCTGGTCTACCTAAGTTGTGAATTGAATGAGCAGAAAACAAATGTGCCTTTTGAAAAATGTGTCACACAAACCCACCCACTGTTTCTGGAGAGCAGCATTCTGAAATCATCAGTTATGTACACAGATGCCCAGTTAGCACTTCTTGATAACCATGTGTTCAAACACCTGAGGCACACACACACAAAATTTCCATCAACTAATTTTGGATTTAGACCCAAGGTCAGAGGAGATTTCTTTCTCTCTCCCTCTCCCTCCCTCCAAGCCATAGTCTTGCATCTATTTCCTGGTTCATACCTTCTGCTTCATCTTGACATTTTAAAGTAAAATTTAATGAATAAAATAGAATAAAAACAGCTGTTCTCTAGAAGGCAAGAGATACACAGATATGTTGCTTACAGCCACAAGCTTCAGCTCAGTCCAGTTGGCAAACCCCATACTTTATTTCCTACCTTTTTCCAACTTAGGCCAGTCTAATGCTTTCTCCTCTTTCTAGTTCCTTGGGAATGTCAGGTATTTTCAGGCACATCATCCTAAACTCGTATACTTCACTCTTTAGCATCGACCTCTAACCCCTAAGCTGGTAATGTCTGCTTTCCTTTCTCTGCCCTTCTAACTTCCTGTCTTAGGCACACACAACAGGTCTGCCCCCACATTCCTACCCTCTGTCCTAATTCAGATTGCATTTCTTCTCCCTTTGCTGTTTCTAGACAGAAACCTTTTCTTTCTTTTAAACTTACACAACCAGATTTTGCTCTGGCCTTGTTCCAGAAACCAGTCACCCCAACTTGTAACTTCTCCCCACAAACTGAGGGCTCTGTATGTAACCAGTATTAAAAACCCTGGGTTTTCCAAAGTAGGAGATAAAGGGGAACAAAACCTGAAATGTTCCTGATCCTTTGAATTTTAAAACAAAATAAAATGAGAAACAAAAACATCAATTATTCAAGATATAAAAACATAGGCAGATGCTATGTGGGTGTTTCTTAAAGGTCCACCATTGTCTCATGTTGCTTGTGGGAAGGCACAGTGGAAGAAATGAGAAAACGTGTATTTCTGGGGTCTGAAATTGGTAGCACAATCTCTGATGCTCTACAAAGACTCTGAGGTGCTGTTTAGTTTACAAGTTCCAGGTTTCTAGGATTTCTTGGTTTGTGAGTTTATTTTAGAGACAAGTTCTTTCTATATAGCCCAGTTTTCCTGGAACTCACTATATAGATAAGGTCAGCCACTAACTAACAGAGATTTGCCTGCCTCTTTCTTCTGAGTGTTGGGATTTAAGGCATGAGACAACATGGTCAGCCCCTGTTTATTTTTAAATACATATTTTGATTTAAGAAACATCATGCTAGAATCTCTGATACATAGTATTCAGAACCTGAACTGAAATATGCAATGATAGCAGCAATAAAATGTGGGACTTTTAGGAACGCAGTGGGTTGTGAGGACTTTGTTGTTATGAAGGGCTTGATGCTTCTATCAAAAGTCTAGTTATCAAATGAGATTCTGATGAAAAATAGTGAATCAGCCTCAGTTTCCTCCACCACCTGAGAATGCAGCCCACAGGCCCTCGTGTAATGGGTCCACTTGATCTTGGGATGCCTCAGCCTACAAACTAGGAATCAAGACTATTTATATTATTTATAATTTATGTATTCTTTATCTGTGTTTGTTGGATACATGAAATATATATTTACTTTGTACTCAACATGGTACTTAAAATACAGTGTTTCTAGCACTAGAGACAAAGCAGAGGTTAGATAGACAAGGTCCTTCCTCATGAATCTTACATTCTGACAGGGAAAACACATTTGTGGTCATCACAGAAAAAAGATAAAATTAAAGTTTATATAACTGTGAGCTACTTCCTGGAGAAAAGGGAATACTTATAATATATCTTAAATATATACACATATATATTCTATACTCTATGTTCATCTCAATATTTACATCAAACCAGAAAAGACAAAATAAGAAAATAACCATAGCTAGAGCAAAACTTGAATTTTGCTCTTTTAACTTCAGAGAAATGCTTTAGCAATTGCTATAGATCATTCTAGAATCTTCTTAGAATATAATTTTATAGGTTGTTAAAATATATATTCTTACTAATTCATATTTTCAAATATCAAGCAGTGACAGATAATTCTTAATGAAATTCACAAATCTTAACCCACCCTGTCATAAAAGGAACATGAAACAAAAGTTGGCAAACAGGTGCCGAGACAAGTGCCCAGAGAATGCACAGCAGGATGTATATACATTTCTACTCTGCAGACTTTTATACTCAGTCGCCCTGGACTCCCTCAAAATTTTTAGGACCACATTCAGCCTTCTCCTAATAATATACAGGGCGATTCACAAATGAATGCCTTTTTGAATTTAAATAGAAAGGGAAAGAGAGGTTATGAGAAGCATAAGAGCATCTGTGAGCCAAGCTGCTGGCTTTACCCACCCTGTTTTGTTCTTTCACAAAGACATGTTTCATTTGAGAGTGTGAATATATGTGTGACCAACAGGAAAGCTGAGGGTTTTCAAATCAACCAGCAATTCCTGAGCCGATTCAGCTGTGTTTCTACTTCACCAGGCCTCTGGGGGAAGGCTGGGAGCAGGTGTGAAGTTCCAGTTTATTAGCAAGTTAAGTCGGTGCTGTTGAGCAGCCTAATAGACTGGCTGATCTCCATGAAGACAGAAAAGTATTGTACTGGGAAGACACATGAGAAAGAAAAATCATTTTTACCATTAGAAACAGCACCTGCTGGATATGTTCAATCTTCTAGGCATTGTGCTAAGTAATTGAGGTGTGTCATGCTAGTCATTAAATTTTTGAGACAAGTTGTTGAAGCTTTTGTGGATAAAGAACATAAAAATTACAGATGACGTTGAGGATCCCAATGGCATCAAAGCTGAGAATTCCATACATATTTAATCCTAACATTTTCGAGGCAGAGGCAGTAGATTTCTGTGAGTTTCAAGCTAACAAGGGCCACATTAGAGACCCTCTCTCAAAAACAAACAGCAAAGCAGATTTCAAATGGTATTAAAGAGAATTACTAGAATGGTATAAAGAGAATTGCTAATAAAATTATCTAAATTTTAATTTGTCACTTTACTTCAGCAACACAGTTTAAAATGTGAACTGACCCATCTGCTGAGTACACTGGGACCCATTAGGCTTGATTAGCCATGGAAAGATTTCAGTCAGCTGCAACTTTAGCCATAATGGGTGAATGTGAACATGTATTTTTACTGGGATTTGAGAATGTAGTAGAATAAAGGGAGTATATCATAAAACTTTGGTGCTAGACAGAAATTATTTTTAAACAAATTATTTTGTCCAGTGTCTTAATTTTGAACTTAAAAGAAATATGAGAACTACAGTTGCAGTGTCACTTTGCATGGATGTCACACTTCCTTTTCTGTTTATACTTTTGCTCCAACCATCTGCCTTTCCATATACTTCTCGAGATAAATAAAGCACATACACTGTTTTCTTCCGTTTTAGATTATTTTTTTTTTCAGTTCATCTATCAGATAAGAATAATAGACCAAGAAGTCAAACCAGATGCCCAACATTCTATAGCTGATAGCAATGAAAACTATCCTAGTAATTTCAGAAGCAGACACTGTATCACATTAGCTAAAATCATGGCTGGCTAGTCTTGCGGAATAGATGTCTAGCTATGCAAAGATGTGTTGCATTTGTTGAACTATGTAAAGATGTGTTGCTGTTTTACCCTGCCTGCCTAAGACACCTAACTGGTTTAATAAAAAGCGCAACAGCAATAGTGAGGTATAGATGAACCTTCCAGGCAGGGAAAGTAAGTAGGAGGAAGAATTTAGGCTCTAGGCTCAAGAGAGAAGAGACATGACAGAGAGAATCCAGAGGCCAACCAGACAGACACAAAGGAAGCAGGAAAGGAGGATATATAGAATGAAAGGTAAAAAACCTTGAGGAAAAATGTAGATGAATAGAAAAAGGTTAAATTAAGTTAAACAATCTAGTGGGACAAGCCTAAGCTAAAGCCAAGCATTCATAATACTCTTCATGCCTTATTTGGGAGCTGGTTGGAGGTCCAAAGGAAATTCCAAGTACAGGCTAGTGTTGTTAATATAACTTGTGGGTGTTAAATTCAGCTCCAAAGAGATTACCTTGCATTACTAGCATATAATGAAGGATTATTCATGGAAATAAAAATGCATGGAGCCTCATTATCCTAACACACTTTTGTCTCACAGCCACATGTCTGTCCAAAAAAGAAGGGTCTCTAGGCTGGAGAATATGGCTCAGTAGACAAATGCCAGCCTGGAATGTACAAGGCAGTACCAGAAAAAAAGAAAAATGCTTCTCAATTAATAAGCATAACTAGCAGGGGAAGACACATTCATATGTGGGTTTCTTATCATCTTAGATCACCATTGAAAATTGCATTACTTTTTATCATGTCTTTGATAAACCAGGAGGTGTTTAAATGAAAACATACCAAAGAGAGGGACAGAAAATAGCCAACTTCAGTGAGTACAGACATGGACATAATTCTACAGAGACTCTTGAGGACTACCTCAACTGTCTTCAAACATCTAAAACAAGAACTTGTTCATTTGCATCTAGCATCTTTTTCTGCATGTGGCCATTTAGCTTTTTTAATCACTATTTGTTGAAGAGACTATCAATTCTCTAATGTAGGCTTCTAAAATGTTTGTTGAAAATTAGTTAAGTTCAGTTGTGTGAGCTTATTTATTGGGTCATTTCATTTTTCTCCTCTCACATTTATTACCAATAGGCCATACTTCAAACATACAAAAAAATTGTTTTTCAGCAATCTTTTCTTCTCCTTGTATAATATGTGCTCTACAAGAACAGGACATTTTCTTGTTTATTTTTGTCAAATACTTAAAACGTTATCAGGTGCCTGCTAAATAGAGTCCTGTTAACCCACAGAGACCAAGTCTGGATTAAAAGAGAGAGAATATTAAATAAGAATCCTCAGCATTGTTGGATG
This sequence comes from Sigmodon hispidus, assembly GCA_004025045.1. Taxonomy (NCBI): domain Eukaryota; kingdom Metazoa; phylum Chordata; class Mammalia; order Rodentia; family Cricetidae; genus Sigmodon; species Sigmodon hispidus. The sequence continues at coordinate 11,652 of PVIH01020252.1, read as the reverse complement.
CAATAATAACAAAACCAAAATTCACTTTTTAAGCATGTAATCTGAGTGAGGCTATTTAAGAAAGTGATTTTCCTACAATATTTCAAAAATCTGAGTCAGGTGATACCTAAATTTATAGCACTGCCACACTACACCATTAAAAACAGTCCAAGGTCCTTTAATTTTAGAAATAAGGTCCTTTAACTTTAGAAATTTAACACTTTGTCTCTTCACCACAGTCTAGTATGGCAGTGCTAAGGGAAATAGAGAAGATCTCCTTAGCAAATTGGAAGCATAACAGGTTGCAATCAAGAAGAGGTGGGAACAAATCATGAGAGAAGATGGTTGAGTCAGTGGAGCAACAAAGAGGGAGGAAAAAAATGAGATGGAGATCTTAATAGAGGAAGCCAATGTAGAGATGGAATGAAACTGGGTGCTAGGGAAATCTCCAAGAACTCACAGGATGTCCCTGGCTAGATCTCCAACCAATAGTGAAGGTGTTGCTTAGACAGGATTTCCCCTATAATCAAATGAATGACCACCCTAAGTGTCATCAAGGACCCTATATCCAACAATGAATGGAGGCGGAGACAGAGATCCATGGCTGAGCACTGGGTTGAGCTCCTGGTCCAGCTGAGAACAGGGGAGGAGAATCTATATGAGCAAGGGGATAAGGATTCTGAGGAAAATTCCAGCAGTGATGGCTGACTGGAGCTCTGGGGAGCTCACTGAATCAAGAACAGCCACTGGGGAACCATCAAGTAAAGGAGCTAGGCCCTCTAAGGGTAGGCAACTGTTGATTGGCATGGGCAGTATGTGGAGACTTGAGCGGCGGAATCAGACTGTGTTCCTGTGCGTAGGCTGGCTCCTCAGAGCCCTTTCCCTTCAGAGGAACACCTAACCCAGTCTTAATATTGAGATGAAGACATCGGACCTGCCTGGAGTGGATGTGCCAAACGGAGCTGACCCACCTTGGGATCTCTTGCCCTTTTGGGGGAGGAAATGGGAGGATGGGGGGGAGGGGCGAGGCTGAAGGCTGATCGGGAGGAATTGGGAGGAGGGAAGGGAGAGAGAGCAAGAAGATACACAGATAAAAAAAAGACTTTATTTTATTTATTTATTTTTTATTTCTTTTTTTTTTAAAGGACCTTCCTAAGCCTGGACTCCTGGACTCCTTGCATGGAGCCTCTCAAGTCATAATGTTTTCCTCAGCTAGAAATTGAAAGTTGTGATCCATCAAATGTATGGTCCCATCACCAATTGTTAATAAAAGCAAGGACATCTCCCAGCACTAGAGAGAAATTTTTAAAGTCCTGGAAAGAATCCATAAATATCTTTTTGTCCCAGGTCCTAGAGAATGGGGAAAGTCAGGAGTCAGGAAGGGTGTTAAGGAGAGGCATAATCAAAACAAGTAGAACACTGAGGTTCCTGTTTGTGTCAGATTTGACCGTATTTTCTTATGTCACTGTAAGTATGAACAGACCTTCTTGGAATACATTTCTAGAGTCAATGTCATCTCTAGAACTTTGTGGAAAATTTTATAATTGCTAATTCTTATACACACCATCAATCATACTGCTTTGTATTCAAGATTTAGCAAACTTCTTTTTTTATGAAGGAATAAGAATTCAGAGTTATTATAACCTTTACTCAAAAAACCATACATAGTTTCAACTCCTAAATATTCTCATTTTTTAATAGTGATAGCTTATCTAAGTCTAAAGACTTACCAATGCAGAAAATATCCAATACAATTGTCCTCTAATGCTGAGCTAAAACAGAATTAAAATGCTGCAGAAGTCTTCTTTTGAAGTTGACATAATTCACACATCAAAACCTTCAGTGAAAGATTTTATTGGCTGTGACATACAATGAATTTACTTCAGAGACAGATTGTTGGTTTTTATTTTTATTGAACTAAGAAATATTATTTCCAAAATAAGTACAAAATTATTGGAATTATCAGTTTAGTTACCCTGTTTATTGTAGCCGAGAGATCCACCAAAGTGCAAAGTGACCTCTACTTACAATTTATTTTGTCTTTAAATGAAAGATGAATCATCTCTAAGGCAGATTAAAACTTTAGATGAAGGATAAGAAATGCATGAAAATGAATTAACCAAGGAACTCCTGGAATCACTGAAGTATTATTACATAATTATACCATATCACAGTAAGCTTTATGTTGCAAGTAAGCACTAAAACTTGAATTAAATAAACATTTAAAGAGTATATATAGCCGGTAGTAAGATGAGATGGAAGCTTGCTGAATCTCATGCCTTGCTGTTTAACTATGCTAAAAAATAGAGTTATCAGAGCAAAAGTAATTTTTAAGTTTTGTTTATAGGAGCAATTGCTTTCAACAATAATGATTTTTGACTAAGATAATTGCTAGAAAATTGACATATTTGATTAAAAGAGTTGCTCCTTCATACTACCTAGGAAACATTCATTTTCAATGAAACAATAGGTTTGTTTTAAGATTAAGAAGTAGTGTTATGTATAATATTTTTCTCCTTTGGAATGCCATTTCCCCATCCAGCTTTTCCTGACAAACCTGTTTCCATAAAGTTCACTCTTTAAAAAATTCGAGGAAGATATGCAAGTTGGTAAAGTACTTCTCTTGCAAGCATGAAGACCTGCTTTTGATCTGCAGAACTTGTATAAAAAATATCCAGATTTCATCTCAGATGCTTGTAATCCCAGTACTGAGGAGGTAGAAGCAGATTCCCTAGGGCTCACTAACCAGCCAGCCTAGTTGAACGGGTAAAGTCCAGGTGAGTATGGGCCCATATCTCAAAATAAATAAATATTAAAAAATTTAAAGTAGAAAAATATTATAGTATCTAGTGAATGACACAGATTTCTCTCTGGCCTTCATATATAGGCATACACATATGTGCCCCTCACCCACCATTATGAACACACACACACACACACACACACATCATTTCTTAAGATAGTTCAGTAGGTAAAGTTCTTACAGTACAAGCATGAAAACCGGAATTTGGATCCCCAGGATTCACATAAAATCTGAACAGATATGGCCTCTCTCTAATCTCAACATTTGGGAAACAGAGATAGTGGGTCTCTGGGGCAAACTGACTGTCTAGACTAGCCAGAATAAGTGAATTCCATTTTCTTCAAGGGACCCTGACTCAATAAATTAAAAAAAAAAAAAAAAGAGCAATTGAGGAAGATACCCAACACCAACTTTGGACCTTCCTGCACACACTTCTATATGTACCCATACACATGTGTACCCACATGTATGCAAAGGTCATATGCCACAGGCACATGCAAAACAAAGCAAGATGTTATGACACATATTTATGAGACAACTAATTCCTGAACAAAACACACTAGCAGAGATGAAAAAGTGTCACTGTGACTTGAGTTCATAAGGTTGACAAAGAGTCCAGGGACAAGGGTTCTAGGAAAGGTATACACTGTCCAAGTTGCTGACATTCCCTGCTGTATCTTATGCAGTTCAGAGCTGTAAGTGGCTTTCCAGGAAGAAATGCTTGACTCTGTTATACAGCAGGCAGGCTGCGAGAAAATTCTGTTCCTTACTTCAAGAAATCCAGGAAAGCATCAGGATCAAAGACATTTCACATCCCTGTTACTTAGACCTGTGCAGGGGGAAACACTGTCAACATCCAAGAGTGATGAACCTAAAGCCGATTGGATGAACCTACATGGTAAAACCTGCGACTGTAACTGTGATTCCAGCCCTTACCAAGGTAATTAGCAATTACTTTTACTTCAGTTTGAGCACCAGGAAATGGGTTCTAAATCTGCAGGGTTGGTTTTTTGTTTGGTTGGCTTTGGTTTGGTTTATTCAAATAAACTCTGAGAAAGAGAGAAATGCTGAAGCCTTCCATATAAATCATTTTCCTTGTGTTTACATATAACCGCCTGCTACACTCAATTAATGAGCTTAGTCTGGTTTCTCTTTGCAAGCTCGGCATGATTGTAAATACAATGACAAGTTTCTTTTACCGTCACCATTCTCATTCCCAAAATAGACTCAAGCCAAACACACTGCCAGAAGTATATCCCCTTTAAATCTGTCTTATTATAACACATATGAGCACAGGCCAGAACATGTGTGATCCTTTTAATTATATCTATTAATAACAGTTGATATCCATCCTTCTCAGCCTGGATCGCCTTTATGAAGCCCTTTTTAGAATGAACACTCACTGAAGCAATAGTGTGTGTCTTCTCATTTGCCAAAGCCTTGCTGTTTAAATCTTTTTTTTTTTTTCTTTTTTAAATCAATTACCCATAAATGGTCAAGAAGAAGATCTGAGGCTTTGGGTTTTCTTGAAAGTTATTTCCTCTCCTATTCTTAGTAGCTGTTCTTTTAGTCTTTTTTTTTAATTATATTTTGTGTATGTGTGTGTGTGTGTGTGTGTGTATGTGTATTTTCTCAAGCACAGAAGCACATGTGGAGATCAGAAGACAGCCTGAAGAAATCAGCTTTTTCCTTTGACCTTGTGGATTCCAAGGGTCAAACTCAGGTGACAAGGCTTAGCAGAAATACTCTTCTTCACTGAGCTCTCTTACCTCTTAGAACCACTTTTAACCTGTGAAAATGAACATGTCCACGGGATTAGCATTTGATGAGAAGAAGCATTCCAGCTGGAGACGGGAAGAAGAAAGTAGAACAGGAATGAAAACTATTCTAATTCATTATATAAGCATGTTAAGCTGCCAAAACAAGAAAAAAAACTCAAAAAGCAATCTAAAATATCGCATTTGTCAACATTTATGACATTAATTAAATAACTTACTTTGAAAACTTGTAAGTTATGGAAAAGAGTTGTCCACTTGAAAATTCATCTTAAGAAAAGCAAGGTGAATCAGTCTGGAAAAAGCTCTAATTTTTAACAAGAAGGCCAGCTGGAATATGTAGACGATAGAATTAGTAAATTACCTTTGCTGTGTAGACTTTAATGACATTAACAACTTTAGTGAGGAATCATCAAGTGAGAGTAAGTCCATAAATAAGACACAGGCTCATCAGACACTGTACTGCACACAGATTAGTTTTTGGGAGCAAGGGGCAAAAGGTTACATCACAGACAATACTTAGGAGATAATAAACAGACACAGTTGTGCTAATGCAAATGCTGGGAAACACATCTTATGTATTCCCTGACATAATACAGTACACGAGATCATCTCTCCCCAAATACTCTCCCCAAAGCGTTTCCACAGGGAGGCATGGTAAATATATATTAAAAAAAAATTATTTCTCAGAATAAATGACCCCTTTTTTGAAAATTAGAACTACTCCATAAAAAAAAGTAAATGACACTGACATATCTATAATCCCAGTATTTAAGAGACTGAAACACGGGGATCATAATTTGAAGCCAGCCTGGAGGTTTTGTAGTGGGTTTGAGGCTAGCCTGAATGATATGAGGGGGGAAAAAATAATGACAAAGGCCTAAACACATTCAATTCTTCCAAATAAGATCCTATTGTGAACGAGGGGCTGACAGGGCATTTCAGGGTCAATGATTAGAAATCTGAATGAGGGGTGTGTGGGGTTAAATGACACATGGTTGTCACTAACTTTTGATAGTTGTACCACTGCTTCTTTGGTGGTCAGAAAATGCTCTGTTTCCAGGTGCACACAAAGAACTTATGAGGTAAGATGCTGTGCATTCTGTAAGTTTCCTCAAAGTACATCAGCTTGGTAATACTTGAGTTGACAAAAGAAAACAAAGTGCCTTCTACCAGAGTAAGTAAGTACAAGCAGCAAGTCACACCTTTAGATGAAACCCATCTGGCCCATGACTTCCTACCAAAATGCCTAATGTTCCTGTGCATTGCCAATATGGCCTAAAACCAGCTGTCAATTCTTTTTGTAAATGACACACAGTCCTTTTACCTATCAGACACAGCTTGGAAGAATACTGCAGAATGGAAGCATTGCTTCCATTTTCTTCCTTGGTGTGTTTTAAGACAGTGACACTCAATGGCTAGTCCCTAAAGGGATAACAGCAGCAGCATCAAGGGAACTGGAATACAATCTGTAGATGGAGGTCACCTGTGCGCCCTGCCCTCTGGGCTGTGCAGATGAGCACTGACACTTGAGTACAGCTGTCCCAAGCCCCCCTTTCTCTCCATCCTGCCCTTGCTACAAGATACATACACAGTAGCCGAGTCTCAGAATTGCAGATTTGAAGAGTAGATTTTATTCTTCTCTGTCAGTGCGTTGGTTATGAAATTGAGAATGTGAAGAAATAATTTGTATGTAATGTTGGATGCTGTGTTATAGTTAAAAACACAGTATTTAAAAGATTATTGGAAATGGTGACCTTGTTGTACATACTCATTCGTAGACATCTTAGACTCCAGTGGACAAACTAGGAGTATTGTGAAAGCTAGAATTTGTGGCACAATAAGGAGTGATCAGTGGGCTCTCAGGTACTTCACAGGGTCACAGCTCATAACTTCCAGCAGACTTGTTTATGGCGGTGGAATTCTTTGAAAATTTTAGCTTGTTACATACTAAATAGCACATTTTGAAGACTAACGATCATGTACAAATTCTAAAACACCTACTGCTCAATATAGTATCTAGGCACTCAGCAAGTGGGAAGATTCTACAGTACTTTTCCTGTTATCAACAGGGAAGTCGGAGCTTTGAGACAACTCATAACATCATTATTCTTTAGCACTAAATTGCAAAAAATAAATAAGTAAGCCTGATGTTCCATAGAGTGCTCTGGCCTCTGGCCCTGGAATTGCCAATAAACAAAGAAAGCATGGTATGTAAAATCATAGGACAATCTTCATTTTAAGGGTTAAGAACACACTTAGCTATTTGATATTTGTATGAGGCCTTTGAGACTAAGTAAACTCACACACTATTTATGGTACCAAATGTTACTGCGCAAGGTGTGTGTTAAAACATGACCAGATTGGCCCTTCATTCTGCTCTTTGTGGGATGAGGATTTCAGATGCTGTCCACAAGCCACAGACACCACTCCCCACTGCATGGGAATTTTCTGGAACTCTCCACAAACCCTTCCATAGGAACACCGATGAAATAATGTTCCCTTCCCTGCTCATGCCTTCCTGTTTTAGCCAGATCCACAGATGCTGAATCACAGTATTTAGTGAGGACATTTAACTTTGAAGACAGATATGAATATGAACAAAAAGAATAAAGAAATTCAATAATTCTAAAGCCCCACCAAGCATGAGTTAATGAAAAGAATAACACAGCCAGAGTAAAACGGTGAGAGAATCTGAGAGATGCCATCAGGAAAACAAATGTGCTTTGCACTGGAAGCCCGCCTCCCAGAGGGCAGAGTAATGCAGAGATGTGACTGAATAATAAGAGTTCAGATCTAAATAATGAATAAGTACATTGATGAATGTATGGTGGACTGGCACTATTGGAAGATTTGATCTGGTTGGAGGATGGAGGTCTCAGGGGACATACCTTCTCTCTCTCTTCCCCCCCTCTCCCCCTCTCTCTCTCTCCCCTTTTTCTCTTCCCCTCTCTCTTTCCTTCTCTCCCTCCCTCCCACCATGAGGCAACAGCTCTGTTCTCTGCCACACCATTCTGTTATGACATGATGATATAATACTTCACAACAAGCCTAGAAACAATGCAAACAGCCCACTACAGACTGAAACCATGAACCAAAATAAATCTTTTCTCCCTTTAAGGTACTTCCTCAAGTATTTTGTAACAGTGACAGAAAGTGACTGACATGGAGAGAGATAATGGTGACTTATTATACCTAAAACAATTATTGTGAAATTGTCCCATTTTCATCATCTAATAGTCTTCTCCAAATTTTAAACTTATTGTGGCCATATTCCTCATTGTCATAAATCCCTAAGAAAGGCCCTTCCTCCTAAGTATTTCCTTCTCCTATAAAATCACAAACTGCCTATAGTGACAATTTTTATGCACATCTGATATACACAAATATGAATATGTGAAATATACACACATAGGTTACAGAGTTTAAAGCACAGTATTAAATCAAATTCATATGAACTTGAACTATAATTTATAAACCACATAATATGTGCTATGCAGTTACTTAATCTATATATTTACCCCAGCTTTTTTCATAAGTGAGGATAGTAACATTACTACTGATTACTGATAGAGAGTTAAATTAAATTATTTATGCTTTAAACTGTTCATATTGTCTAGCAGAAATTCAATCCTCAACCTTGGCTACAGATATGGCCCAGTGGTTAAAAACACTGATTTCTCTTCCAGAGGACCCAAATTTGATTTCCAGAACCCACATAACAGCTCACAACTGTCAGCAACTGCAGTCCTAGAGGATAGCACAATCTTTCATCCTTTCCTGGCCTCTGAGAGCACTTTACACTTGAGGTACACAGACTTACATGTAGGCAAAATATGCACATACAAAAAAAAGCCTTTTTTATTTTTAGATAAGTGATACTCAGTGATAATTTATAGCCATTTTTCTTACAAATTTATCTCTTCTTATATCATAAATAAATTTTATTTACCACAGTAGTATAGAAAACAAATTATTGATCACATTGCACATTGCTTTAAGATATCACTAAAAATAAACTATAAAGATAATGATTGTGTTGTTACATGAATTTGAAAGAAATCAAGGAAGAATATATGGAAATGTTTGGAGAGAGAAAAGGAAATGGAGAAATTATGTAATTACATTATAATTATATTTTTTGAAATATAATAGCTGTGAATATGTTTCTGTCCTCTTGGCTACTCTTTAGATGATAGTGAATCTCCAAATGAAAGATTAGAAATGGTAGAGAAATCATTCACCTGTGATCAACAGTGTAAATAAGTTGAATGTATTAAGGTAATTACTCAATGGCATAAAATGCCCACATTACTAGATTTGAAAAATATATCAACTATGAAGTGAGTAAACACAGGACTTCCAAGTAAATTGCTCACTAGAAAACTGCATCTGTACAACTTGATGAAGGGTCAGAGAAAAAGAAAATAGTCTCTATTTCAAAGGAAAGAAAGGAGCTTGAGAAACTCACACAGGTGGTGACCAGACACCAAAATACTACAGAGAACAAAAGAACTGGTGACGCATTAGGAAGAATAAGCCAAGCAGAACACAGCTCCAGTGTCATGGCTGCCCAGTAGGAGGAGAAGCAGAGTTACATCAGGCATTGATCCCTCAAGGCAAGGCTACTCAATAGGAAAATCCTCAAATAAAGCCAAATAAGATAGCTAAAACAATATATATACAAAACCAAAAATGCAAGAGACTTCAAAAAATATAGCAGCAATGTGACTCCCCCCCCACACACACACACAGAGTATCAAAAGAGCTCAACTACTACTTTCAGATACTAGCATAGGTAAAATGCTGCATGAAGATTTTCTAGGAAAAATATCAGTGACCTCCAAGAGGATATAAACAAGAAGATGAATTTAGCCTAGAATTCAGAAAGAAAATTTAGTAAAAAAGAGAGGAAAGTCATCAAAATTGATGAGAAAGTCAGCACAGAAACTGAGATCTGGGAGGGAAATTATAAAGGTGGGAAATGAAAATTCAGTGAATCAAGCAAAAACACAATGAAAGGCATTGGCAGTGGAGTGGAACAAGCACAAGAAAGAATATAAGGAATGGAAGACAAGGCTAATTAAATACTACATTCAATCAGAAATAAAGGAAAAAGGAGCCTGACCACAATGTAGATGAACTCTGGAATACAATCCAACAACAAAACCTAAGAATCTGAGAGAAAAAACTAAAAGCACAGAGTAATGTTACATAAGAAGTCTCCAAATGTAGATAAACAAATACCTTAATCACAACATACATTTAGAATTCTAAATATACAAAGTAGAGGAAAGCTTCTCCATGATATTGTATAGTCAAGATGTCAAAAATACAAAGAAGCCATCCTAAAAGCCATAAGGGGAAACATCAGCTTATTCATAGAGGCAAACATATCAGAATAAGATCAGATCACAACCCTTAAAGCCAAGAATACATTCTGTGGTTTATCTGACAATTCTAGTATCAGAATATGTGTAATCTAAGTTTGAAAATTGAATGTGTGGTTAATAAATTCTATCAATTATTGCAATTTAGAAAAAAAAAGTCTTTCTGGGCAGTGGTGGTGCACAACTTTAATCCCAGCACTTGAGAATCAGAGAGAGGTTGATCCTGTGGGTTCAAGGCCAACCTGTTCTACAGAGTGAGTTTCAACACAGTCAGAGCTGTTATACGAAGAACTCCTATCTTGAACAAACAAAACAGAGTCTTGAAGTTATCTCTCATCAGATGCCCCAGTGGAAGGCCCTGCCCCCATCCACCATATGATACCCCATTAATTAAACTCAAGAGGTTATTAATAAGAGAAAGAAGGGCACTAAGTTAGAAGGAGACAGAGTGGGAGCACTTGGAGGAACAGGAAAGAAGTAATGTAGATGAATATGATCAAAATACATTGTATAAATGTATAAACTTTCAAAAATAATTGAAATATTAGTTTTAAAAACCTACCACCATTCATCTTTCAGAGTATGAAAGAGCATCTCACTGTTCAGTCCAATCCAGCCTTAAACTATGTGCCTCCTGCCTCTGCATCCCCAGTGCTAGGATTACATGCATGCACCATGACACTTGGCTCTTAAGTCTTTTAATAAGCACATCATCTTTCTGTTTTTACAGCAGAAATCATAAATTATGAAAAAAATTATTGTCCTAAATAAACCATTGTGTTAAATGCAACAGGTTAAAGATAGGATTTGTAATGTCTGTCATTAATGTTGTACAAAGTAGATTTGGTCTCTCTAGGCATTAGATTAAAATGCCTTCAAGATTAAGAGAACCAACTTGGTGCCATGATGGAAAAATAAAATGTCATCACAAATACAGAAATATCTCTATAAAACAGTGTTATAGATTTGTCTAATGGTTTAAATCACTGAGAAAGAATAGAATTGTATCATTTTAATGGAAAGGGGAGAAGAAATAAGATAGGAATATGGGGGGAATTTTAGTTTTGTCAATCAAGCATCCTTTGGATCCTATTATCTATAGAACTGAAATACAAACGGAGGAGGATGTCAGCTTCTGGGTCCTGAGTGTCTGACACACAGCAGACATGTAGATCCTTCTTCACACAAGAACCCATCCTTTAGACAGGCATCTCTAGCCAAACACTCATGGTCATAAGCCTATCTATCACTGAAGAAGCCTTGGTTTTTGCTTGTTTTCAGAAATAATGGAAAAATGAAACAGTTGTTCATTGAAGAGAGGGACCTGTGCTGATAACATAAAATCCTTGTTGGTATCCTTGCAAGTACTAGGAACGAGTAGGAAGAAATATCTTCACTTCTTAATATTACCTTTAGTGACTGAGTGTGTGTGTGTGTGTGTGTGTGTGAGAGAGAGAGAGAGAGAGAGAGAGAGAGAGAGAGAGAGAGAGAGAGAGAGAGAGAGAGAGAGAGAGAGAGAGAGAGAGAGAGAGAGAGAGAGAGAGAGAGAGAGAGAGAGAGAGAGAAAGACAGAGAGGCAAAGAGGTTGTCTTCATGCAACAATACATGTAATGAAGGCTATGGGATAACTTAGAAGAGTTAGTATGTTAAACCAGCCCTGCATTTCTGGGATGAAGCCTACTTGGTTGTGGTGGTTGATATTTTT